>JAOBYK010898650.1:0-25499 GCA_025434845.1 Phenganax subtilis
GAGGGATCAAGGTCGGGAAGGGTTGACTTGACCTTGCACAAAAGGTCAGGCTGGACCAAAAGCAGTCATTCCAATCAGCTGGAACGTCATTCTGCCGATCGCCATGTACATTCGAAAAACCATGTCAAACTATCGTGTCGCGAGTCCCACGTCTGCTCCTTGACAAAGAAGGTCAGCCCCAGGCGAGGGAACTGCATGATCCGCCTCGGTGGTTCGAACCAGCGACGACTAAGGACGCCCGTTTTCTTCGAAGAAGGGGCACTGCACGGCACTACACGGGACGTTCTCACACATGGAAATGGAAATGGAACAGCCACCCTTTTCCGAAAACAGACTTCACAGCCATTTTCCACTTCCATGTGAGTGAGTACAGTCAGAGTGTATCCCTTTTCCGATTCTTCATCTTGAGTGGGCTGTCCCCCAATCCCCCAAGTCACGGTGACCTGCATCCACTGATCTAGGTCGGACCTGGTAGGACCACTCTTGAGCCCTGATGGAGCCGTGATGACGCGAGCTGGGTTCGTTCCCCCCCAAAAGGGCAGGGGGGTGGTGAATGAAACAAGCATAGACCTTCACAACCTAAACTCCACAACCTTCACGCGAACCCCAAACAATTCCGATCCTGACTATCCAATGATTACAAAATAAATAGATCAAAGTCAATTTGGTCACACTCAGGTGTTATCATATTACATTCAGGTGTTACAGTAGCCCGTCCGACTTTTGTTCAAAAGCCCCGTTGCATGTGACTACCACCTGGAGGCGGGGATTGGAGGTTGGGGCTTGAGCATTGTGAAGTTGAAGACTTCATTGAATTTAATGAAATTGGATTTGGATGAGTTTGGATGATCCTCATGAGTTTAGTTAGGATTGTCGATGATCAACCAACCCCTCACCTATCACCAGGCAGATCATGCCGGTGGATTGGTGACTTTGAAAGTGGAGGAGGCCAGGGAGCGGGAGACACGATGAGGGAAGAAGGGACAAGTTGAGGTGAGGGAGCGGGCATGAGCGACAAGTTTTCACACCGAAGGCATTTTGCCCTCAGGTCAAGTTTGTTCACCACTCGTCACATTAACTCATCACATTGCCTAATTCGGAGTTGGACGCATTATTCCCCGACACCCAGGTCGACCTACACTCCACGTTCTGACAAACTTTCTATCAGAAAGACACGCATAGTAGCTAGACCTTCCAACTATGCAACATGTCTGCATGTCATGTTCAATCCTTTTCATTTTGACCTGACAATTCTTCGAACTTCGTGAGCCATGGACATGTACCTTGACCCACAGCTTCACAGGGAGGTGCACCAGAGTGGCGAGAAGACATGGATCTTTAAGTTCAAAGACCACCGTGCAAATCGGTGGCACGAATGGTGCTATGTGCGTGAGCGGAAAGGGTCTGACCGGCAGGAAATGACTTCTGGGCAGAGGGCCTCCCCTATGGGGGCTATCTTCACGGCCGCTGGAGGGCCAATCACCTTTAGAAGGCTGACGAAGAGCCAGAAACCAGCGATTGGGTCAGTTGGCAAGTGGCGCATGGCAGATGATGGAAACAGCTTCGAGTTCCTCAATTGGGCCTGCTGCTTTGGTGCAAACTTGCTGCCGCGGTTGGTGTGGACTTTGGACTTGTCCTATGCCCCGCACATTGCAGCCTAGCCTGTTTTGTGTAAGTTGTTCATCAATTTTCTGGTCACATAATTTTACAGTATAGGCTATAGGTTTGAAGGCTTGAAGCTCAGCCCAAGGTCTTCCGCGAGCAGCATCGTTCAATGCTGCTGATGGGGTGCCTGGATGAGTTCTTCTTGCTTCCTCCGCCCTCGCTACCTCCTCCCCAAGTGCCACGGGTGATTCCTTTAGGTTGGGAGCCGCCACAGGTGGTACTTGCAATTCGTGAAGACCCAGCGGAAAATGCAGGATCCATGACCTCGCAGCCATCAGCCTCTGCAGGATCCATGACCTCGCAGCCATCAGCCTCTGCAGGATCCATGACCTCGCAGCCATCACGGGCAAATGCAGCATCCATGACCTCGCAGCCATCAGCTGCAAATTATGCAGCATCCATGACCTCGCAGCCATCAGCTGCAAATGCAGCATCCATGACCTCGCAGCCATCAGCCTCTCCAGCAGGCGAATGGCTGAATTCCGCATCAGCATCATCAGCAAGGCCAGGACCAGCAGAAGATGAGCAGGCTCAGGAGCAGCCAGCCGATGATGAAGGATTTGTCTTGGTCTGATTGACCCCAAACATCCCCAAACCAACCGTGCATGGAGCATGGCATGAATTTTGTCCTTTAGTTGGACAAGCTTGGAATTGCCTAAAACAGGCATTGAATCTTAGAGTCTTAGAACGACCCTTCGATGATGACAGCATTCAGGAATCGGTCGGGCAAAACATGTTAACATGTTGGGTTGCGACGACAGCTCCATTCCGTTGATGTAGGTACATCCACTCTCCTTTGCGTTTTTAATGTGCTTCATCCTGTTATGTCCATCGCGGAATCGCATGAGAGAATGAATCATGATTCAATGACGAGTGCATTAGGGATGGGATGGGTTGGGAGTTTCGGGTGATGAGGTCGTACGTTCAGTCGACTCCGATTGACTTTTCCACTGCCCGCCGCCAGGTCTTTCCAATGACGAGTTCATTCGATGCTGTCCGAAGCCTGAGCGGCTTTCTTTCATCCGCCGAATCGCTTCATCAGGGCAGTTCTTGATTCAATTCCTTGATTGCATGTTTTTGAATGCAGCATTTCTCAAACGCAACCGAACCGGCATTAGATATTCTGTGCATCATCTATTTGACAATGAACACTTTGAGACTATGCCACGAAATCCACTGAGTGTGTCTAAGTACAAAATCATGTCAACATCCATTTGCCAAACGTACATGCCTTGGTGAGCTGACTGTGCAGCCAAGATCAGTCCTGCCCTGAGACATGCACTAATCCCGGATCGGTGGTCAAAGGAACATGGACCTCCTAGCTCTGCGAAATCCTAGCTTTGCGAAAGTCTTCTAACAAATTCACCGCGTCCTCCGACCACCTTGGCCTCTCATGCCATTCAGGATCTTGGCATCGTCCTGCACGAGCGGCGGCTGCCAGTTGAAGACCGATTGGAGGACTATCATGACATGGCTACGGCAAGGGAACTAACATTAAATCAGTCTGACTGACTAAAAGTAACTCAGTGATGATTCTATCCAATCCTCCCCACCATCAACCTCCTTCCCGCCCCATTCCGCGCTGTCCTTCCAGGAGGTTCAGGGAAGCCACTCCACTTCATCCTGAGGCAGGGCAAGATGGGCAGGGTGTCGATTGTCCTTTTCACCACGGGTCCAGGTGCTTTATGGTGGCTGTTTGATGTTGAGGTGTTTGAGATCTTGTTCATTGAGCGTTTGCAAGCCAACGGCCCGCTCAGGACCATTGCATGTCTGCTGAGAGGAAGAGGCCTCACAAATTGACAGTTTGATGTCACGTGTTCCACTCCAGTGTGACCATCATCGTTAACATACAAAACACTTTTCAGTAGGCAAGAAAGCTTTGAATCTCTTGCAAGTCACCACACCCAAATCACCTACAATTCAATTTAAAGTTCACAAATTGGCTTGCACACGGCGAGGTTCTTGAGATCATTGGCTTCATCATCACAGCCAACACAGGTTGTCCCGACCTCATGCCCAGAACCAAGCCAAGAGGTGGCGACGCCGGTTGAGGAACCATTGCCACTGGTTGAGGAACCATTGCCAGATGCATTTGATGTTGATCCAAAGGGCAAGAGTTGCGTGCAATTTGATACAGAAGCCTTAAAACGCTTCGAAGGAATCCGAGGTATGTCAGAAGAGCATCCCAAACCTGTAGGATCAGAGAATTTCCGAAAACGGCCGAACTATGATGGGTCCAGAAGGAGGTTCTTTAAAATCCAGCAGACTCGAGTGTCGCACCTTGCCAGTTTGCTAAATGATGTGAATTTCAACCATGACATGGGAATCAGGCTTCGCGGGTCTCCGGAACAGAAAACAATCCAAGGCATGCTGAGAATGGCCCTAGCCCAGCTCGAGTACAACGATTGCTTGGCCAGGACCAATGCCGATGTCACCGGAGGATATGTTTCGTCAAGTTCAAACAAACCCGGATGCTAGAAAGGCTTCTGCAGTTCCTCAAAGTATTTTGGTCGTTTGCAAAGGGCGCACAGGATGCATTTGTTGCTCGACTTGAATCTTCATCAAATTTGATGGTGATCGTTGAATTGCATGTTTTTTTGTGGGGTCTTGAGTTCAATGGTTGGTCGGGTGGAGGTTCTCTTCGTGGCTGGGAACAAAGTTGGCCAGCGACGGCCATGGTATGTTCTTGGAAAGCTTGTCTCCCCGACATGTGCGCTTGCGTTGTTGGGCATGGGCCTCGATCGCTACAACCGGATCATGCAGCACCGTCGGGATATGCGGAAATCAGATGGAACGGACATTTGGCATTCATTAGTCCGGCATTCAGGCGTTCAAGTCAAATTAATCACGTTGTCTCCCAGGACGTTTTTGCATTCCCACCCATATTGAACCCTGCTATTTCCTTGTTATCGGCTGGTCCATGCAGCTTCCAATTCAAGTCATTCAATCTTAGGCACGAACTCGGACAGCGCGCAAGAGAAGGAGGGTCAATTTTTTCCTCCTTGATGTTTATATGAAGGCAGCAGGTATGTTGCCAAACAAGCCATTTGGTTGCAAATAGTCGTGAACAGTTGCGACTTTTCCTCGTTCGAGCATCACAGTTGAGTGAGGTTTCAAAGGGGAAGCCGCAAGAGGAATGCTCAGAAGGAGACGATGACCGTCGTCTTCGAGGCCGATGATCAGCAATCTGAGTCCTCAGAGTCTTCAGTGGAGGGGCCAGAGGAGGAAGACATTGTCATTCCACGGGAGCCCCTAGAGGAAGATCAGGAGCTTCGGCTACACATCCTGGGGATGACTGGATTTTGGACCAGTTCTATCGAGACGAATTTCGCATCGAAGCTCTCCGAGCTACCAACGCACTGGTTGCCACCCGGCACAATCCGAATGTTGTACCACAAATTTCAATTGGAGTGTCAAGTCAAAGAAGCCAGCTGCAGCTACGGGTATTTTTGGAACACGTTCCGTTCCCATTGGCATAACCTTCTGCGATTCCTTCCACCCTCGACGCACGGCACGTGCGATGCGTGCGCTGCGTTCAAGTCCCGGTTCAAGAAAGCAATCACTCCAGCAGACAAATTTCAAAACGCAACGGCTTACAGGGCTCATCTAGACGAAGTTGCCAGAGACAGGGATCTTGAAGAGTTCTTGCAAACTGCCACGCCGCTTACAACTCCAGGATCCCCATTGTGCATGCACTGGGTCGATGGGATGAGTTGAATTAAGTTTTGAGTTTCCTGCTTGACATGTTCTTGTCACAGCATGCCATGCATGAAGTCACTGCAAGGGTTTGTCATCAGTTGCTGCGCGCGATAGTTTATATGCATGCACTTGCTTAGATTGGGCCTAGCCCAGGACGGTATGGATCAATCCAAGTGGCGAATACCAAGATATCATGGCCAGCGGCCGCTCAAGAGCACCATGAATCTTCAGCGACCCCAGTTGAAGATTCAGGGGATCTGGATTTTCAATGTGACCCTAGATCTTTGGGTTCCCTGGCTACCATCTAAGAGACGATCCCAGCTTTGGTTCATTGACTAACATCTACTAGACGATCAAAGTCTGAACGTTGCTAAAAGAGTGGTTCTAAGGTCCTAGACCCACGTGTCGCCGCTGACTCAACCATGGTCCTGGAATGTGCAGCACGTTCCATCGATTTCGCATTGCAGCGATGCAAGGACGCCGGAGCAGGAAGCCCGGACCAACTATTGGTTTGGGAGCCTTGGACTGCTCGGTGGGTTGAATGTAATTCCTACTTAAACCCCTAGTTATGCCTACTACTAAGTGGCTATTGGGTATGTTTGTCGTGTTGAGATGTGTTGAGTTTGGTGTTGTTCAGTGATACCTAGAGTCCTGTAAGAGTCCAAAAAGCCTAGGCAGATAACTGCGTTCGTGAGAACAAAAACGGGCAACTGCTACGATTCTTGGGATATCTGACAGCAAGCCAAAGAATGCGCATGTGCGGGTATTTTTTCAGCCGGGTGGGACATACCCATTCGGCTTGTGGCGCCTAGTCAGCAAGAGTCACTATGCCAGCATGACTGAATCTTTGTTATATGATTATTACAGACTGTGGTTCTTGCGCTCAGACCAAATCTATGGATTGATCAGCACGGCCATGAAGCACATCGATGTATTGGCCGATGGTCACGATGTTGCCCAGTCCCAAACCCAGAGGAAATTGAATTGACTCGGTCCTTAGTATTTAGTAGCCTTCATCACCCGAGGAAAGTGCGCACCATTTTGAACCGAATCGGGGTCCGCAAGTGGATTGGAAAGGATGCTTCGATCCGAGTGAACTATATATCCGGGATTCGCAACTACAAGCAGTGGCGCTTTGTTTAAATTTGGTCATCAAATGGTTCGTCAGTTCGTCACCCTTTATACCTCATAATATGACTCTGTCACCCTCTCCATGTCGCCCCTTCAGATCAACACGCCGTCCTGAGGCTTTCTTCTGTACCAGTGACCTTCAGCGGAGGTCTCAAGACTGATGAGACTGGAATCCATGCCTTCATCTTTATGAGGCGGTCTGGTCAGCAACTCAGTGGCCCATACACCTTAAACATGAAATCTGGTAAGTCTTGACTTTGGTTTGAAGTAAACTTGACATTTTCTGACACTGAGACATTCCAACCAACCTGAGAATCGTGGCGACTGGTCGGGGTGCGGGCCTTGAGATGCACGACAATGATTGCATCCTGATGGTGAAGAGAAATGCAGCGGACGATAATTTATGCCAGGAGTCATTTGCTGTGCAGATGTCAGTCATTCTAAACCGGACCACTGGTTCATTGAAATCCAATTGACTGGTGGAAAGTTCAATCATCTTGGACCAATAATAATTGCAGGAACCAATGCTTGCATTTCCACACCGCTTCCTGAGCCTACTGGGACCACTGCCTGGAGTTCCCCGAGCACTGAAAGACATAAAGCCTGCCAAAAAAAAGGACTACGTTCTTTTGGCAAAGTTGCTGCTTCAAAATGACCCAACAGAATGTACTCGAAGATCCGTTGAGTTTCTAATTGGGATTTGCAATGGCTTGGAGCCGGATGCGGTTCCGCCCATTAAATGGCTGGAAGAGGAACCTGCAGTGCTTGGTATTCAATTGGGGGCCCCATCTGCATTTAGCAGGGTTGCCCCAGTGATGCGTTTGCGTGCAACTATCAGGTAATAGCTGCGGGGAAATAATTCCTTTCAATATTATGTAAACATGTCACCACTCTGACGATGTTTTCTGTGACTATGAACACTTTCCCTTTGGCTAGATCTGACTGCACGTCGTGCTTTTGCCTCATGAAAAAGAACGGTGGTACTCTAATTGCATGTGTCTCACTCCAGTTTCTCCAGTTTGCTTCACTTTGCAAAGCCGTGGTCCATGTTTATGCCGCAAGCATTTTTGGACATGACATAATACCTAGTAGGATCCCAGGGAAATTGGTCCGTCGACTAGGCGAAGCTTGTCGTCGTAGAAACTTCTGAGGTCAGGTTTTTGAAGGCCGGTTGATTGCCCTGGTGTGCCAAACAATCCTTTTGGGAGGCATGTCCTCAACGCCGGTCGCAAATGCTGCCCATGTATCGCCAGCCGTCCTGGAGAAGGCTTGGAATGCATCCCATGCCTGAGTGATGTCAGACCAAAACCCTGTTGAAGCTTCAAGACACAAAGGCACTTTAAACCGCCGTGCGGTTCTAGTCACTAAACCATCAATTTGGAGTTTGAAGGTCTACTGGCCGCAAGACGATCCACACCATTGGTCGTTCAATGAAGACTCGCAGGCTTGTTGATTCCTGGCACGTCAGGCTTGACATTTAGTCAATATCTGGCAGGTAAGTCTACATGTCTTATCAGTCACGGGGGAGGCCCACAAACATATCGCATTAGCACCCTGTTTGTTTGAACGCTTGGCAGGGTCATCTCATTGATCAATGGCACAAGTATTTAGTCTGGGTCTCGGGGTTTCAATTCTCAAAATGTCGATGCATGCCCTTGCACCATGCAGTGACTATACACCCCATTTCCATCCGCGTTGCTGAGGCTCAGCTCAAAAAGGAAGATGCAAAGTTCAAGGACACCGAGGCCGAAGACCTGTCAGAATTCTTTCACAGAACATGCCCTTCTGATTCTGATTGAACTTCCCCCATTCAATTTCGCTTTGAGGCTCCTGATCCAAAGAAAAGATGAGGTGCATAGCGCGTGCTCCGGAACCACGGCGAAAGGCTTTTGGCGACCGGCGCGAAAAAACTATGTCCGGAGTCCGACCATGCTTCAAACTCTAAAGATCTACGCATGAGATTCTAATGAGATTCTATGTCGAACCCTTTTCTCGGCCTTCAGTTGCCTGGGACCCGTTTGCACTCGCCTGGCATTGCAATGGCCAAGCCGAGACAATGCAGTCTGCGGGAAGCTGTTCGACTGATTAGCAATGGGACCCCCAGGACATGATGGTCGATGATGATGGTAGTCCAGTCACAATAAAGCGAATAAAGTGTTAGTAGGTGACCCATGTCCATGTTGCCATGAAGGAATCCTGCCGCTCGAGTTGGTCGAGTTGAACACATCTCCAAGGGACGAACAAGGCTGGTAAATATTACCGGTAATGAGCTGTTGAAGCTTCTTCAAGTGCACTCATTTGCTGATTTGCTTTTCGACGTTTTGATTCCCTATGGACCTGTTTATGACCGATGCCAGGCATGTCAGGAAGAGTGCCCTGAAGCCCCCGAAGCCGCAGAAGCCTAAGCTGTTCTACTCTCAGATACTCTCAAACACAGTCAGTCAGCAGTGGTTGGTCTGTCATGCCAATGATCATTAGTTAGTTTCACCCGGATTCCGATTCAAAATCAATCCAATAACTTCCGACTCAGACCCAAATGTCGCCCTAGCTGACCCAATCCCATCCCGTGTTCAGGTTTCGATATCCAAAAACATCTGTGCATCTCCCAGCAGAAGGCCTGCCGATCCGCTTCCGGAGCATTCTTTCCACGTACACCTGGCCAAAGCAGTTCTTGAGTGTGATTGCTCATGAGTATGGAGAGCAGTGGCTCATCAACCGTCTCAAGACTTGGAAGTGGAGCATGAGCACGGCCTTCAGTGGAGTAGGGGCCGCTGAGAATGTTACTTGTTTACTTCAGACTGAGTGCAACATTGTGTTCTATTGTGTTCATCACTGAGTAGGCGTATTGGGTCTAGGATTTAATAGCCGCGCCGAAACTGAGGCTATTCTGTCTTTACAGAATGCTGCCCGCAAGTTTCTTTTCGACAGGAGTCGGGACCGGAAGGGGTTGAAAACGAACCACGTCACCCTTACCTCCAGCTGCGAGATCATGAAGCCATGCCAGCAGATCTTGAGGGACACATACGGTCATTGCAACTACCCTGACATCATGGGGGTGTGCTTAGATCATGGAAATCGGAACTTTTGCAGCACCCATCAAAAGCTCTGCAAGAACGTCGAATGCAAGGGACGCAACTCAGCCATGTTTAGCAAACAGTTGAACCCACACCCACACAAGGATTGAGTTTGCCGCTTCTTCTTGACCACCCGGCCTCATGAGGTATCCGCGTGAACTGTGCCGGCCCATGCCTTGGAGTTGGGATCCGATATTGCAGTGAATGGGAAATAACAACAGAGTTTTTGTTGGAGTCATGCTTGAAACGTATGAAAACCTAGGACCGGTGTGCGTTTCCTTCAGCGCTATGGGAAAGCGCCTTCAAGAACAGGACATCGCATTTGCCACACATGAGCAATACTACAAGGAGTACACTAAGTGCAATGATCTCCTTATCCTGGAAAACGTACCGGAGTACAAGGAGAAACTGGTCGCGTCCCACTTAGGTCCCTCATGGGCCATGGACTCAACGAGGCTCGACCCGAGAATCTTTGGCATGGGGGTTTCCAGGCCAAGGGTCTATATCATTTGTTGGAGGAAGAATGTTTTGAAATGGACTGCTGACTTCCGCCTTGACGAGTTTGTCCGGGCTCTTGCAGCCAAACCAGTGCTGACTGCCGGAAACTATTTCTGGCAGAAGATTCCCGAGACAACTCTCACGGCTGCTGAGGAGCTTCAGCCCAATGATTTGTTAGTGCTTGTTTCTCAAGCTCCCAACTAGGTGCCCATTTAACATTCAGACCTGTCACCAGGAGAGAAATCTCATGGACTACCGCGCCATGGCAAACATGGCCTATCCGGACCTTACGCAATATCCCAAGAACGGCCGGCCGCGGGGCGAATTGAGGGATGGTTCCCTCATGGCCCTGACGACAAATTGCAGCAAATTCTTCTCTGAGGACTGGGCGGCATGTGTTTTTTGTCAGTAGGTCCAATGAAGAACTCGTGGAAAGGATGTCGATCCTGCATCACAAGAAACTGATTGGGAGGAGCACCACAGGTTCATGGAACCCACCGAGCTCTTGAGTGCCCAGACTCTTCCTACGACTAGGCTGCAGGAAAGGGCTTGTCTTGCTCCAAAATTGGAGATTAAGGGAGTCAATCAAAACTTGATTCCCAAGTTTGCTGGCAACAGCATGTCTACTCCGTGTGTAGGGTGTGTTTTGTTGGCTGCCTTGTGCGGCCTTGAACGTATTTAATTGACGCTGCCCATCCATAATTAGTGAAGCAAAATTCGGGTTTGCAATGAGGGGTCTGACAATCCAACGCCAGAAGATTGCAGCACTTGTACCTGGAAAACTATTTTTGGGCGGGCCCATGCAAACCATAAACTGCAAGTTGATTGTTTGGTATTCTGGGTGTCACACAAGGGGGCAAGCTGAGTCCACAGTAAAGTTCTGAGATTTGATGGATGGATGACATAATTTTTACACCCAGCCCACCAAAGACAAACCTTATTGACCAATTGACGCCGCCTCCCACTGTGACACCCAGTTTCGCAACGTGCCTTTCGGCTGGCTTGTTCGACGGTGGCCTTGGAACACTGACAGGGAGGTTTCTTGGACCTGTTCCAAACAACATGTTCGCTCATTCTTTCAAACAACATGTCGTGCAGGTACATGTGGGTTATTCCCAGCTCTTGCAAGCAAACCTCAACTTGTTGCTAAGGCTTACGTTGACTATTCGCTGGACACCAACTTCAAGACGTTTCAGACTCTGTGGCATGTCACTTGCTGGCAACCATCATGATCTAAATCCACACTGGGTCCTTGTAGAGTGTAAAACTTGATCAGCATTGAGAGGCCCTACAAACAAGGAGTTTGCGTGTCCTGCCCTGCCCCTACCTCGTGCCAAGGCGAGACTACGTAATCACTGCATTGCGCTGAACTGATTGGTTCTTAGCTGCACCTTGTTCACCACACATGATAGACGGCACACGGAGCAAAAAGGCATCCCAATTGTCGTCAGTTGCAGCAATGAATTGAATTTCATGCAATGCACTGTGTAGTGGTTCCTTATTAAATCCCATTTCCAACTGCCCGTCACTTCCTTCCATCCACTGGCCTTCACTTCGAATCTCAAGAGATCTTGGGCTGTCGGCGGCCTTGGCAATGGGAAAGCGGGCGGGGGGGCCGGGGTCCGAGACGGATCGAGCAACAAAGCTCGCTAGGAAATCGCCATGGGCCCAAAAGGTTTTGGAAGGGTTGAAGCTACTTGGATCTGAATCAATCTACTAATTGGTCCGGTGCAGAAACTAAATCGGTACATGAATCATGTTTACCTCAGGTCATTTGACCTGGACAAAGACGAGCATCCCGTGAAGTATGTGGTGTCCAGGATGACCGACAGCATGTACACTGCGCTTCAAGATTGGTTAGAGCGTGACATGGGGGTCTCCTTCAAAACTCGACTTGAAGATGGTGATTCTGAAGCTTGGCTTCCTATCACTGGTCTTGTGACATTTGCCCACGTATCATTGAAGTTCATAGATGTTTGTCACACCGCCCCATGATTAAAACACTGCCCCCTGATCAAACCAATCTACTCAATACTGAGGTATCCGATGCCACTGGTCTGAAAATCTCACCGTTGGTGCTTCGCTATCAGTTGCCATCCGATGGCTTGCCCAACATGCAGCAATGGATGAACACTGCTGCTGAGATCTATCTGGGCGGCTTCGAAAGTGTGCGGGAGCCATTTGAAGTCAAACCGCAGGATGATGGACAGTTGGTGACCATGAAGGGCACTGGCCGCACCGCAATCATACTGTTCGGACTGGTTTGGACATATTTGGAGCTCTCTAAAACGATGACCGATCTCGAGAAGGACGACTTTTCGAGGCTGGTCCAGGATCAGGGTTTTGGTGCTATCTGGCTGTCTGGGTCGTCCCTACGGGAATCAAAACAAGAAAGCGCTGGGGGTGATGGTGGCGGTGGAACCATCGTCCCCTGGGCAAGCCACATGCCACCATCAAGTAATAGGCGATTTAAATTTCATCACATTATCCTGCAGTCCTGTGATTTGATACTTTGCCAAAATATCGAATCATATCAAATCTATTGACCACTACTCCCGGGGGTTTGGTTTCAGGATGGTCAGGGGTGATGGTTCCAGGGGGACGGTCGTCCCTGGGTCAGGTGATGATTTCATTGTCCATCCGTGAGTTTGATATCCCCCAGAATATCACCTGCCATGTGTCCCGCAGAACAATCACTAGACCGTGGCCCAAACCATTCCCTGACTTCCGCAAAATATCACGGCCCATGATCCTCCGACCGAAACCATCGTCCCTGAGCCCCGCAAAATATCACGGCTCGTGATCCTCCAACCCAAACCATCGTCCCTGAGCCCCGCAAAATATCACGGCCCGTGATCCTCCGACCCAAACCATCGTCCCTGAGCCCCGCAAAATATCACGGCCCGTGATCCTCCAACCGAAACCATCGTCCCTGAGCCCCGCAAAATATCGCGGTCCCGTGATCCTCCGATCCAAACCATCGTCCCTGAACCCCGCAAAATATCACGTCCCGTGATCCTCCGACCCAAACCATCGTCCCTGAACCCCGCAAAATATCACGTCCCGTGATCCTCCGACCCAAACCATCGTCCCTGAGCCCCACAAAATATCATCCTCCGACCGAAACCATCATATCGTATGTTTGCCATAATACCAAAACGTCGTCGTATATATTTGCCAAAATATCGTCGTTTGACTTCCAGGTGGCTGAAAACAGTGACTTCGATCTTTGTTGTGGTGGTGCTGCAATCACATAGCCATCATTACGATTGGCGGAGATTGCAAGTTCACGAAAGTCAGAGTGAGCGACAGCGGAAGAGCCCAATGCAAAAAGCGCTTACCTTTTCAAAGCGTGCAGATGAAAAGGTGCATCAGGCACAGTGGCTGTTAACATTGAATTGTTTTAACGACCAAAACAGTAAGTAACTGTATACTGTACTTCAAAGCCTCATAGTGCAAACTAGGAGCATTCGAGTTTCATGGCACAACATGCTGAGAAGTCATTGGCAACCCTGGGAGGATCCTCATAAGTACTCTGGACCGGATGGCTACAAGGCAGCTTTCCTGGATGGAATTGAGGAGTTCAACCGCTTTGGCCATGCAGCTGGGAACGCCAAGTTCCAGA
The DNA here is from genome assembly GCA_025434845.1 of Phenganax subtilis. NCBI lineage: Eukaryota > Metazoa > Cnidaria > Anthozoa > Malacalcyonacea > Clavulariidae > Phenganax > Phenganax subtilis. The sequence continues at coordinate 13,693 of JAOBYK010898650.1, forward strand.
TTGACCCTGAGCAGGCTCTTGAACTCTATGGCATGAAAGTTGCTTGACTGTGCTTTTGAACATTTTTCTAATATTGTATTGTCTACTAAAATTCAACCATGGGTACACTGAGATGTTCAATTCTAGACATCGTTTCAATTATAGACCTGGTCAGGTGGGCATTTGCCTTCAGGCATGGAGGATGCTTGAGCGTCACTTCCACAAGTGCTCCTTCCAGGGATCAGGCAGGGGGCAAGGGGATATCACAAAAAACCATACTCCTGTTCGCACGTGCTCCAGTTTGCGTGATGCCATTCTATTCACCCGTCGTCGTGAGCTTCTCAATCACAATCAGTTTCAATTTCTCAGCCCGCCCTGACAGCTTTCAGCACATCGAGCATGTCAGACACTCGATGGTTGATTGGCAGCGTGGCAAAAACAAGCAGCGGCCTGTGGCATCAGATTCTGATGGTCACTGAGTTCAAGCAAGTGTTGCTGCTCGATCGGCTTTTCTACCTGCACGACATTCAACTCCGTCGTGCAGGAAAATCATGCATCACACGGCTCAGCGGCGATCAGTTGACCTTGGAGATTGATCGTATGTGTCTCCAGGGTTTCGTGCTGGCTCAGATGGAGTCCTTCAGTGACGAGTTCCCACCAGATGTGGTTGCTAAGGTCAGACTGGGAATGGTGGAAGGGTGCCATGGATTATGTTCAAATTGAATTTTTTGTTTTTTTGTCATTGAGTAAGTGTGAATTTGATCTAACTTTGACAGCAGTAGCAACAATCGCAGGGACTTTCTGGCTGAAGTGTCGGAGACCTTGAACACCAAAGATCCCAGCTTCGACTGCAAGGACATGGCGCTTTGGAACGATTTCAGGCAGAAGCCTGTTTGTGATGCCCCTGCAGACGATGCATTGCAGAAAGCAGATTCAAAGCTGGAAGCGCTGTCCGTGGACGCTCGCCGCAAGGCATGGGAGCATGACACTCTCCAATTAGCACGGGACGTGGCGTCCTTGGGGCGGCTTTTGGCAGCATCGCAGCAGAGCCAAAAGGCAGAGAGGATGAAGAAGATCATGCACATGCGCTCAGAGAACACAATTGGCGGAAGCATCATTGAGGACTTCATGAACAGGAATGCATGCCACCGCGCTGGCACAGAGGTGGATCTTCTGACGATCACAGATCAGGCCCGATGGATTTAAAAATCGTGTGTCTGTGAGCCCATTCTCAACTACATTGAATTGAAATTAAATGGTTTTCAAATTTCAGTTGCTACATGATCACAAAAGTTCAGATTGCGTTGAGTTAAAAGCTTTAACCTTAACCTTTTTTTGGCAGTTCGTGGCTGCTCGCAAGCCCACCGGTGCCGCTGGAACCACTGGCTTCATTGTTTGGGCAGACATGACCAAGTTTGGTCGGATGGACAACAAGCAGCTTAACTTTGCCACTGCAATCATTCACAAGGTCCTGAGCCGGAACCCCACGACTGCCATTGCCATCGTATTGGCACCGCACTTGACGTCGGAGAAGGTTTCGGGTGGGCACAGAGGAGAGATACGGCACCTTGACCAGTTTGGTTGGCATGTTTATTATTATTTTAAGGTTTATTGGTGTCCAAATATTTAGTCATTTGAGAATACTAAGAATTGATCGATAATTCTACAGAGTTTCAGCCCAGGCGGATTGAAGACAAATTGGATGGGCGGAGCCTCGCAAACATGTTGATCACCTTGCGCATGGAATCACCACCAAGTAGCAAACGGGTGAGCTTGAATATGTTTGGCTGGCTGGTTTGGGCCGAAGGATCTTGGGACGAGAACGTATTTAAGGAGTGTGAGCTGGCACAGTTGAGGTGGGGCCCGTTGAACGTGAGTCAGGGTGCTGCATTGCTGTTTTGACAGTCAAACGACAAATAGATATTAAAGTACTTTCTATTTTATTATGGAATATCATCAAATTTACCAATCCACTCACCACGAACTCCCATCCCAGATCTCCACGGGCAACTATCTCCTGGTTGCCAGAGACCAGTTACATCGTCCCGATATCCGAGAAGGATGGGCTTCCGCACGCATCCGAGGGGATGAGGACGCAGTTGACAGCCTCAAATGAAACATTGCTGTTCCGAAAGGGTGTGAAAACATGTTCATCGAAAAAACGGATGGTGTTACACAATCCTTCCCGGGATTTTAGTCATCCCCCACCATCAGTCAAATTATTGTGGAATACTGTGCCATGGCCCCCTGTTCAGGAGCCTATCGGACGTGCAGGAAGCGGCGCAGTTACTGGCCGGAAAGGATGTGCCGATCCAACTACTCCAGAGTGTGCTGTCGAAGACAAAATTGAAGCAAGCTGCTGTAGTCAATGCCACTCCCTACGACTGTTACCTGGAGAAAGTGTGTTTGGAGTACCACAAAGATCATGACGTGTCGTTGGCACACTTGTCTGTGTCCCTCAGCCCTTCCCTGGTGGACTATGTGCAGAAAGTGCTGGCCATGGAACTTCTTCAGGTCTGGTTTCTCACAGAAGTCAAACCATTAAGTCACTTTAATACGTGAATTAAATCTTAACTGACTAAAATGTTCTATTGTGCCAAGCCCCAGTCTACGTCTTAACAGCTATACCTTTGATCCTCTCAGGCGTGGAAGAAGGGTGACCACTGCATGGGAGAGGTGAGGGCCTACAACCCCACTCCACCTCCTACCGACTCTGAGATTGACGTGGCCAGCTACAATTTCAAGGTGGTTCAAGTCACTGTTGACAACCGCAAGGTTGGGTGGGACCGGTTCCAGGTCAAGCTGCCCGCGGAAGTTCGAGCGTCATACTATCGAGACATCGTTTATGGAGCAGAATGGAGGGCACTGATGAAGGACTTCGACCAACGGTTTCTCACAACCAATCGTGAACAGTTTTGCCATCATGCCTTAGAACTCCAAAACTGTTGAGATCGTCTACTAACTAGGCATCGAATAATAGTAGCTGAACCTTTTTGCCAGCAAATCCACATCCTCTTTACATCTCTGCCCCATCCCAGGTTTGACAAGTCTGCCAACCCTGCTGCCGAGATTCCGAGGGCACCTGAGCCTGAGAAGGGCGATGTGGAGCAGCTCAATTGGGATGGGGAACCAGCGACCATCGAGGATTTGATGCACACCTACCAGCTAGAAGCGAAAGCTGCTGGGCGATGGGGTGGAACGACTCTGTTCCTGGTAGAGTCCAAAACCCGAAGTGGGAAGAAAGAGAACATAACAGAAGGCCAAGAGTACAAGCTATTTTTGGCTTCTTGTATGAACTTAATGAATATTTTGTTTTATGGACATGCATGGCATCAGCATGGTTGCAAAATTACCCCGGACCCTTAGAGCCTAGCATCCGTTTTTCCATCCAGGGTGCCCACATGGAGATTGAGATTACGACGGAAGAGATTGCCCTCAGCCACGGCACCTCCAGATTCAAGGCCTGCTCGAAAGTTGCTGACCTCATGCGGAAGAAGAGATCAGGCCAGGCCTCTTCCGATCGTACTTGACGAACAAATAAAAGTTATACCATTGATTGAAATTACCATCGAGCTTATCGCTTGAGATGTTGTTTCATGATGCGTCCGAGAGCGGCTCAATCAAATCGAATGCACACCTAGCGCCTTTTCCATCCTACAGGTGGTTCTGTTGCAATCTTTTGCCATGGCCAGCAACGGGCTTGCTGACCTTCTTGCCCAGCATGGCTTCAATGAGGAGTGTTATTTGTTAAACAGTCATGTTCCCAAACATTGCAGCAGGAACTTTAAAAATTATCGCGTCCGGATGTGGGATTTCAATCGTTGTCAATGAGTGGTGGAGGACTTTGACACCATGGCTGACCAGACAATGCTTCGCACTCCACCAGTCAGACCTGCCTTAGCCTTATTCGACCTACGATGTAAATTCAATCCTCTTCTTGACCCTTCTCGTTCCCGGTTGGCACGGCCCACATGCCAAGGCCCTGACATCCCCACCTTCCAGCCACAGCGGGGCCTCCTCGCAGGCCAAAGCAGTGTCACGTTTTTGAATGGGGCCTCTTGTATTGCTTTAAAAAGTAGGTCAATGCCTTGAGTCAAAAAGTAACTGTACCCAACAGCATGACTCACTGTTTCTTGCTATCGCCCTGGCTGCTTGTGGCAGGTGAAAGAAGAAAGACCGTCCCTACGTCCGGAGGAGCCGACAAAACGCTCTATCAGTTTTGATCCAGAAGTCAAGAAGATCCCAACAGAAAAGTCGTCTTCGGGGGATGCCGAACTTCCTTTGAGTGCACAACAGCTCACATCAAAGAACAACCCTGCTTTGAAGTCTGAATTGGTCAAAGAGCTTGAGGGTAAGATTGCTGCTGCGAAAGCCAGAGCAAAGAATGACCAAAAAAACATGAGATTGGCTGAAATCAAGGGAGGAGAACAGCCTACCCGGGGGAGGGGGAGGCCGCCCAAGGCCAAGGCCAAGGCATCTAAGAAGAAGTCGAAGAGGGAGTCAAGTTCCAACTCATTAGACAGTGAGGAACCCTTGAGCGACGAATATGATCAGGATGAGTGTGATGATGAAGATGATGATGAAGACCTGCCAAAGGAATCCAAAGAAAAGGCTGCAAAGCCTACTACGAAGACTGAGGCTGAGAAGAAGACTTCGAAGAAGACTACTACTAAGCCTGAGCCTGAAGAAGATCCGTCAAAGGCCAAGAGACCCAAGAAGGCGGCGAAGATCGAACAGCAGAAGCCTACCAGGCAAGCCTTCTTGAAAGAAGCCGCCAAAGAGTTTCCCAATGAGCCGAACACCAAAAAGAGAAAAGCAAAGGTCCAGCCAACCGGAAATGAATCAGCAGCCGAGTCCAGGGAAAAGACTTCAACTGAGCGGCCTTCAAAGAGGAATGGTGCTTTGAAGAAACCAACGAATACTGAGGAGCTGAAGCATGCAGCCAAGAATGAAGGCAAAAAGGAGAAAGAACAGAAGATGCAGATGATGAGTCGCGAGCAGGTCAAGGAACCTAAAGAGAGGCCTTCGAGAAAGGCCACGCCTGAAGATCAGGCCAGCGTCAAGGAGGATGATGAGAAGCATCGCTCAAAAGAAGTCACGGAGAAGGTCAAGCGAAGGCCATTGAAATTGATTCCAGCTCCTGTGGAGGAGGATGAAGAGATCAACGGATCAAAGAAAAGGAGCAATGAGCCTGAGAAGCCTTCAAAAAAGGCCAAGAGACAGGCCAAGGGCGATGAAGTTGAGGAGAATGGCACCGAGAAGAAACGTTGCCCGCGGAGATCCAGGGTGAAGGAGGAAGCGCCTTTGGAGGCCACGGAGGAAGTTGCACGAAAATGTCGGAGGCAGGAGGAGGAATCAAAGATGGCTGAAGAGCGAGAAGCTGAATCAACTGCTGAGACTGAAGAAGAAAAAGAAGAAGAAGATGAGGAGACCGCGCGCATCACGTTCATGATGATAATATCTAATGAAGGTCTCCTGCATTCCTACTCGAATTCAATTCCATGAAAGTTCATGATCCAGCCACCCTGCTTGTCGACACAATATCCCCAACTCTGTCCTTATCATGTTCCAGCTCCAGGACGTTGCAGCAGGTCGTGATGGCACCACCTCGAAGAAGGCTCGGAGCATTTGGGGTGCGTTTAGTTTTGCTCAGCATGATGCGTTTCATGCACACCAATCAACCCTCAGCTATCCTCAACTTGTATTCTCTAAACGCTTTGCATCAAAATTGTCCTGACATGTTTCCTGGTCGGAGGAGCCTGTTCGTCGTGGAGTCTATGGCAGGGTTGGGCTACGCAACGACTACTACGTGCACATCCAACAGGCTTCTGCAAGGTTGAGGGCGGAGAACCCGGAATGGTCCAAGATGGAAGCTCTCAAAGAAGCTCGTCGAGAGTGTGCGTCCTAGTCTGTGAATCAATATCAGCGTACCCTAGAAACTAGATACTCAAAACGAATCAAAAAACACCTCCCTCTCAAAGGCTGTTTCATCCCTTGCCAAATCTGGGCTCCCAAACTCCTCGATACAAGGTGGCGTCAACATCCTACACGGGTGGCATCGATTCAGAATATGTCATCCTCTGAGATCAGCCGGCGACGTTTGAAGGTGCACGTTTCCATTCCTGCTGACGATGTTGAGATGGAAAATTCTCGGCGAGAGGAGGAGGAAGAGGAGACCGGGCCGACTCAGGAAGATGAGGATGCGAAGAATGATGAGGACGAGGGCGACGAGGGCGACCAGGGTGGATCGACTGGTCGCGATGATGCCGAAGGACATGAAGACCAGGACCTGGAGTCTGGTCGGGATGAGGATGATGCCGAAGGACATGAAGACCAGGACCTGGAGTCTGGTCGGGATGAGGATGATGCCGAAGGACATGAACACCAGGACCTGGAGTCTGGTCGGGATGATCATGAAGACCTGGAGTCTGATGCTGAAGAGATCCGAGCCGCTGAGGAAGAGAGTGAAGACGCATCCCAACCTGAACCTGAGGAGCCGACTGACTCCAATGCTAGCACTCTCATTTTAGGGCAAAGCCCGCCTCGCAAAAACAAGACTAAGACTCGTCGGGCAAATTGATTTGTGCCTCGACAAATTTGGGGTCGCTGAGTCGTAGCTTGGTGCTATCAGGTAAAGAAATACCAAACGCATGAAGTACCGAATATATGACAATGAACAATGGACTGTCAATCAACTCGTCTTAGTAGTAGTTGGATTGTTTTGCAGGTACCATGCTACGATGTGCAGTGTGGGTTTGCAATGAAACATTGCAATTATTGTAGTGAGCTCCTTAGCCCTGGAGTGATAGACTCTTACACTCTAGCCTGGAGATCTCAAGGGACGATCTTAGATGCGATGAGAACGTCAAAAAAAGAGCTTTTGTGTTCCTTTAGTTATGAAACTCCATTCATTTTCAGATTCATTCAATTCAATGATTGTCGATTGATTGTCTTCCTGTAAGCGTCTTATGATTCGACACCCGCCACCCAGCGCCACCCAGCGCAACTCTCCAGTCTCTCAACGATCCCCGTGACAGATGAGATCGCCCGCCTGGCCGAGTGCAAGTTCACCAATGACTTGGAGGATGTCGTCCTTGAAGTCCAGCAAAACAAAAGCATGGTTGACACCGACCGCTGCACCATAAGGAAGATGCTTCAGGAGTTCGAAAGTGAGGGCTTTTTGGACGTAACAATCAACGGTCACGAATTGGTTCGACCAAATGCTCATGATGGTAACTCAGCCTACTAGTCAGTCAAATCTGTTTGATTGCAGAAAGTCTTCAACCAATATTCAACCACTGTCCCCCTCACTCATACTCTAAAAGCCATAAGTAAGTAAGGTGATGATGACTGCTACCGCCTGAAGCCGAAGCCTCAACAAAATGCTTACAGTTGGAGCCTACCGTCCTCGACCAACGGCCTGAAGTACAGCTCGATGGCATCTATGTTCGATGAACCTGCACCTTGGCGGCGGACAGCATCAAAAAAGGCACCCGGAAAACCGCAAACCCGCGTCTTGCTTTGACTCTAGGCCCTGAAGGCTGCTCGACCCCTGAAGAGGGTGTGGCGGGTCTATTACATCAAAGAAGCCAAAGCCACTGGATTTGCACATTGGCATGCGACATGCGTTGACCCGATCCATGCCTTTACCAGAAACATGTTACAGGTCAGGTCCTGGTTGAATTGTTGAATTTGTGTTCCGAGGAGATCTCCCCAAGTTCTCTGGCTGCATTGGGTCGACAAACCAACAACCAGTCAGTGAGCCTCTCTCTTTTTTTGGCACTCCACTCAAAGAACAGATTTCGCATGATCTCACGAAATGAGGAAAACCGCTGTACTTTCTGAAGCAGAATCTGAAGCTGCAAGAGAATGAAGTCTTCCGTTTGGTTTGAGGTACCGCAACAAATTGACGATTAGTTCACGACATCAAACACGGTTCAGAATGTTCGGTTTATTGAAAGCCTCATTCAGCGCATATCAGCCGGTGACTGACGGTAGACTTCTCTTGAGCGTCTTGAGCGCCTTACTTCTAAAGGTCCAGGTCGAGAAGACCTGGCAAGTCGTAGGATGTGCCCCTGTGGCACGATCGAATCGACTTCGTGGAAATAAAGGAACATTCTGAGTTCAGTTCATTTTGTATCTCATGCATGCTTCAAGACATTACAGTAAGACTACCGTAAAGTGTGAACTCTGCTTTATGCAAAAGGTTCAAGTTCGACGGTTTCTCAGGGCGCGTCGGTTTTCGTGATTTTTGGTGAATCCCTATAGCACCAGGGCTGCTTTCCATAAAGGACTGACTGACAAATAGCTGATAGCTGTCTCTTGTCAGGCTAATGTCGTCCTAGTAACAATTTAATTATTCAATAGTCTTGCCACTGCAGGACCATGTGCCACGACTTCGACTCCCAGACTCCCACTACTTGATGAAGTTGAAGGCAAAGGGGTTTTCGTTGGTGTGCCGTGCGGTGGTGAGCAGAACAAATTTTGAGACATTTCCTCAACAAAAATGTAAACTTAAAGTTGGGTGCCCTATCCATTACGTGTGAAGGATGAGTATCGACAAAGCATTAAATAAAGGGCTGGTAGGGAATCGGCTAACACGAGCCTGAGTCAGTTTGATGCTCTCCTGTGCGTTGACCATCGCCTTCAATGAGGCATGGAGCTATCTGCCACGGAGCGTGCTCAATGGACCCCAGGCACAAATTGGGAGGGGGTGAGTGTGTCCAGCTAATCTCATCGTCATCAAAATACTTAATAATCGACTCCCTTCTTTCAGGTTTACCTTGAGTCAGGGTCCCTGTAATGCCTTTGCTGGTGGTGTTTGACGTATTTTCCAATCCCGCCACTGCAGGCCTCTTCGTCGTGCACCATAGCACGGGCTACGCGCTCATGTCCCTAATGTGATGCGCGGTCATCTCAGAAACATATTAAATATAGTAGCCTACCTGGTACCTACCTACTGTAGTAGCCTACCTGGTACCTACCTACTGTCGTCATGCGATGTGAGCCTGAGGCCATTCATTCGAATGAGATGCCTTCCCGAAATGTCATCGCGTTTTGTTGAAAAAACAGCGTTGTGTGAATGCGAATGCCGCTGCATGCAAGTGCCTTCTGAACTCATTCGCTTGTTGCGCACAATGATGATTGCTCTTTGGCTGAGGTTGGACCTGGCAACCTGACACCTTACAGAGGAGCGCTTGCGTATGGAACAGTGCTTGGTTTCCGGTCCAGGTATTTGATATTGCGGGGTGATAGAGTGTTGAATTGATATTGCGGTAGAATTGGATCCTATTGCGGGGCTCATATGTTGCGGGTGGTCCTAGATATTGCGGGTGATCATACGCAGGTGGATATTACGGGTGTGAGATATTGCGGGCGGTCGTATATACTGCGGGTGCCGTACTACCGGCGCCGGGATGCCGGGATGCCGGGATGCCGGCGCCGGCGCCGGCGCAAAGACCTCAATGCAAGCCATCGTTTTTAAGCTCGGCCGCTGGTAGGACCATTGGTCTAGATCTACCTGACAGAGTCGGAGATTGTCTTGCACCTGGAGGCGACTTTGGCGGGGGAGGGCAGTGACGGTGGTGGCGGTGGTTGTGGTGGTGGCGGTTGTGCGGTCACTTGGTGTGTCCGCTGCTGTAATCTTTTCAGCGGGGGATGGGGTGAAGACCAAGGGGAGATTGGTCTTCGAAAGGGATCGCAAAACAGTTCATACACTCAAGACATAACCTAGTCACTTCTAGATTCATACTCAACCAACACTCAAGACATAACCTAGTCACTTCTAGATTCATACCCAACCAACGCTCAAGACATAGTACAGTGACTTCTAGATTCATTCATACTCAACCATCGCTCAATACATAACATAGTGACTTTTAGATTCATTCTCAACCAACGCTCAAGACATAGTATAGTGACTTCTAGATTCATACTCAACCAACGCTCAAGACATAATATCATAGTGACTTCTAGATTCATACTCAACCAACGGATGACCAACCATGTTGATGCCATGGCGGCCAAACAATTGAATGTCGATCTTCCTCAATCTGGTCTGGCTAGACGCCGTGCATTGCAAAAGATCTACGAGGAAACCCGAAGCTCGTTCGTTGCCTATTGAGTATCTGTTTTTAAAACTTAACAACACACACACACACGTTTTGTCTTCAGTCTTGGCTGCATTTGTTAGGAAAGAACAAGCGGCACCAAAAGAAGAAGCCTTCAAAGTCTTCAAAGTCTGGCGATTCGATTGTTGATGATGGTGAGAGAGCTCTGATAGATGAAAATGCACGTTTACGATTGAAGGTGGAGGAACTTGAACGCCACCTTCGGGCCGCTAAACGAGATTTAGCCAAGACCGAAAATCGTGTTTGGGAGCTTGAAACAAGCTTACGCACATTTAAGCTGCTGTCCATACGCAAGCCATGAAACCGGGGGATGTGTGTTGAAAAGGGCGTTGAGGTCTTCTTTGGAACGTTCAGTCGTGATGGCTTTTCATGTTTTCAACTTGAGTTTGAGATTGCTGCACCGGCCAGGCGGCTATGCTGACTGAAACTTTGTGATCTTTTCCGCGTTGAGAAAAAGAGTGCAGGGTGAAGTGGAACAAAGGCTGTACAACCTGAATCTAAAATGATGATACCTAAATGCAAGGAAATTGACTTATATATTATTAGTGTATATTATTAGTGCATGGGTGTGGTTGACTATGGTTGACCTGTTTCGTGGGGTTGACCGTCCCCTTTGACCCAGTGCCGCGATCGTACGAGGGGGAAGTTGCTCTGAGAGTGGATGATGAGCAAAGATCCATTTCGGAAATACTGTGGATGTGGATGACCTCCACCGTTTTGCCGTGCTTCTACACAGGCTGAGAGACTAGGAAAGGTACTTCAGCCATGATGTGCAACTGCTGGCTGCCAGGAGTGCACCAAGTTTAGTTTAGTTACTGGAGTTCCTAATTAGGACTTCTAATTACTCTACACTCCCTGAAACAATCATGGAAATGGACAGTGGCCCCTTGGAAGATGACTTTCCTCTACCAAGAGGGGGTTGTCCACTTCCATGATTGTTGCAGGGAGGGTAAGTCCTGGATCTTCCAACTTCTAATATCTTCTAATTACTCTCCAAACTCAAGTTGGAAGATGTTGGGAAGTGCATGATGGCACCCCGACAGGCCGCTCGGTAGGGACACACATGGACGACCCGTTTCCACCAGCCCGTTGGCGCCAAGTGTACGGAGTTGAGGACCTGGACGGTATAGCCATCAGTCATGACATAGTGAGTTCCTGCTGAAAACGAAGGACTCATGGACATCGACAAATGCTGAACACGAAGGAAGATCAACCAATGACAGCGCCAGCTGCGAAGCTCGACACTCAACACGGCCCAACAACATGGGCAGTGAAGAATCTATATGTGAATCAATCATAAAATCGTTCCCGGACATCAGGATACCTGTAGCCTTGGAGGGACAAAGTGCTTAAAGTCAAGTCTTGCGAAACTCATCTTTACTGAAGATTGCTTTTGTGATATGGCTTGGGATTCCTGCCAATTGAGTGAGTCTAGCGGCGCCAATATTGATGTTCCATGACCGGAATTCTTGTCTTTGGCAAAATTATGCAAGTGTCCCCCAAGATTCACTATTGCGAAAGAGAAGATGAACTAACTATCCTTGGAACTCCCAGCCCGTTTTTTTTTCACGAAAAAAGTCCTTCCAGCGTGCAGCCAAAGGATTCCACCATGCGCCACCTGACTTTTCTGTGATGTCTTGCTGCGCAGCCAACCGGTCAGGCTCTTTGGCAGGCTCTTTTTGTGGGTTTCAGAGATGG
>JAOBYK010899761.1:3785-25497 GCA_025434845.1 Phenganax subtilis
TATCCTATACATTTTCATGTCCTCTGACTATATTGCATTGTTAGGCATTGCCATTGGAAGGTCTTTATTTTTCTTCTAGAGAGTATAGTCCAAGACCAAGTCAATGACTAATCAATGAGAAACTCTAGTCAATTTAGATTTCATATGCAGTTGCTATTGATTGCTAATAAATAAGTAATAAATGATTATATTAATTTGATACATCATTGTCAACTCTCATTGTCAACTGGATGATTGATTCATGAAATCTCCTTCATTAGTGTAGACAGCTCTACATGTTCTTGTCAGTTTTGGCAGATATATATAATGTCAACAGAAAATCTAAGTGCATATGCTGCATTAAAATAAAGCAAATTTTCTAGTAAAAATTATTTTATTGCACAAGAAATACATGAGACTTTGAGTGTGAAAAGTAGTTCATTATTCGTGTCGAAAAAGGCACATAGTTGTTTCTTTGTTTTATCTTTTTTGAATAGTGTCATTGCTGTATGCGATACAATGAAATGTGCATAAAAAAGCTATATGTTTTTGTGATTTATACGTACGCTTGGTAGTTTTGGTCTAAAACTGCAGAGTGGCTACTAAACTTTTCGAATTCACTGTATGATATGGACAAAGTTACTAATTAGAGTGCAGTCTAGGGTAGTATACTGAACTGTACAATTACTTGTATATAGTACGCCTTTTGAGAAATAATTCCAACAGATACTGCAGTTGAAATCCACGCAATCACATAGGCCAGGAGAAGAAAAATTCGACACCAAAAATCGTCCGACGTAAAAGTCTTGAATGACATAAAAAACTATTCTTACGTTAAAACACATTCTCCATGATCCTGCATTTGTGAAATTGGTTCTTTTCATTCTTTGGAACTCTATCACGAACTTATACTTGGGAAATGTTTTGTTATTTTTGTTTGAACAGGGCGTGATATGGCATAATACGTCTTATGACGCAAATGTGTACTGCATCACGGAGATAATAAACGTACGTCAGTACGAAGGAAGAAAACACCGTGAAACCTTGCAGACAATTGAATTAATAGTAGATAATGAACAACAAAGCTAAATGCATAGAAAGTAAAGAGGGCATGTTCATCACCATGCCCTATACCTACTGCAATGTGTTTCTCGTCATCACTCGTGAAATCTTTATTTGCGTTGCATTTAAATAAAATGGAGGATGGAATGGGATCTTTTTATAGATATAAAAAGATATTTTTAATGAATCTTTACTTGCTGGCATGTTTATCATATCCCTCCAGTTGCGTGTTATTGGCATTGCGTCGTATTAGAGGCTAGAAGAAGCTTGTATGGGCAGACTTGAGTTTGTCTCTATATATTTTCTCCGTTTGACAGATGGCAAATAGTCTTTCGATCACGTAAACTGCCATTTCTGAGAACCAGGGCCGAGGGTATCCTTAGTCTGGCCTCAAAGCTGTTTTCGATTTTCAAATCCATAGAGTGAAAAATATTTTCGATTCGGTCTTCGTTTGGTTGTAAGTGCTAAATTACTACGAAAGTAGAGTCAGATCACTATCTCCGCACTTGAATTTTCGACAACCATTGTTTTGTATATTGTATCATAAAAGAGAAAGCACTTGGAGATTGCGTACCTCTGTCAAATTTTTTTTGCTTTCACCATTCTCGTCTTGGATGTAAACATCCTTGTTGTATGCGGGCTCTCGCTTGTACCAACTTGCGGACAGGCCTGCTTTGGATGACGCACAATGCGAACAAAGCCACATGCTGATGTTTTATTACTTCTATACGACGCTATAAAAGCAGTCTTGCAGTTCGGCAAGAATAGTCAAAGACGGAAAATACTTTCAAGGACTGTTATCTTGAATATATAGCTGAAGTAAATGTACATTGAGTCTTATAGATGTATTTTGGCATAACATATGGCACTCTTGGTGGCTGGCTTGTACCACGCAACGTTGGTTCTAAATGTTATGTACTAGTATCTTAGGACCTGTTTATATGAGAGGCGGGACGGGACGTTTGCCGGGACGGGGCGATGAACGGGATCTCAGCATGTACATGTTTCTGTTTCATTTTTCGCCTTGTGTTTATATGTAAGCGGGACGTTTTTCGTCCTGTCCCGCCTAGGCGGAATCCTGGTTGAAGCAACCGGGATCCCGCCCGAAGCGAGACGTTTTTCTTCATATAAATGCTCCATCCCGTCTGCCGGGACAATTTTGGATATATACTTCATATCCATATACGTCCCGGGGTTTCCCGCGAGAAAACGTCCCGTGTACAAAGCAATCATGTAAACGCGGAATAAATATCGTCCCGTCCCGCCTACCCATATAAACAGGCCCCTTAGAATTATTATATACTTTTTTACGTCCCCTGTGGAAATTAGCCCCTCGGTTGACGAGGCAAGCTTGACTAAATGAAGTTATTTGATATCTATAATATATTCTATTTTATTGTATGGACTACGTCAACAGACTAAAATGTTACCATTTGTATTCCATCTTCCATGCCCGCTTCAACCCATTAAAGTGTCGAACGACGCTGCCCAGTTTGTTCGGCTTACGGAAAGTCGAATTCGTTGTTCTTTTAAATGTGTCCTAGCTTTTAGTTTGCAATAAATAATTGTATAAAATTAATCACTATGTTATTTACATTAAGTGTTGTCTGATTTATTTTTTTCAAAAGCCGGAAAAAATATGCGTAGACGAAATACCATGCTCATACTATGCACTCAGTTTTGGTATCACTTATCACGATTAGCGTGTTCTTCACTTTTGATATTTTGACAATCATGCATATATGTAAATAATGCCACCTTTACAACATAAATCATGTCTGATAAACGGCAAATTAGCATATTACTGTGTCAAAGCTCTCAACAAGAGTTTCCCTCTGTCCAGCTTGTCAAACGTAGAAGAATGCAAGTTGTAAAGATATGATTATAGGCAAGTAAGTTTATATGTATATTTAGCTACCAATTTAAGTTATAACATGATCAGGTTTATGTTAAATTCAAAGTTATAATAGTTCAACAATTAAAAAGTAGGTTAGTGGTTTTTAAACCTAAATTACCATATATGCTTTTCATATAAGAGCAGCTGCACAAACTCAAGTCCCAAACTTTTTAATGCGAAACATATACATAATATATAGTGTTTAATTTTTACTTGGCGAAAAGAGAATTTAGTTGATGAGAATGAAGTCTATACTTACTTTCAATGTCAACCTCTCTTTTTTACTAAATCTTTTCAAATTGCATGCGTGGCGTTGACATTGCAACTGCCAAGCCAATATTCGTAGTCGTATGGTGTATAATATATTTTAGTACTTCTAGTCTACAGAGATAAGTGCAGCTGGATAAGTTGGTGGTAGTTCCTAATTCGCATGCAACAATGATACCATTATGCTAGCACTGCATGGAGTATATATTATCTTCATCGGGAAAATATCTAAAAACAGAAGTAACTAAAGGGCATATTGAATCTCTAAAAACCTAAATCGAAACTAGGAAGTCGAAGCCTCGAAGGGAAAAACTGCTTATCATAACTATTTATTTTGACATGACCGCTGCCAATACGTTGCAATTTAAAAACCTTAAACCCTCTGTGCGCGCAAGGCATGATGGGTCATTGCTTATATGACCCATACGATGACGTGGGTCTATTTTACTGAAAAATTAGTCCAAAAGCAATGCTAAGCGCAACAATTAGGGAGTTTACAATCCACAACGCTAAAACACGACGATGAGGAAGCTAAATGTATAAATTTACAGTCTCAAGAAGTCCATATAGAGAATTCGCAACCGCGTAGTGACCATGAGGACGAATGAACACGCCGCCAAATTAAGCCTTTTTGCGCCTTCGTGGGGACGTAGAAGTTTCGCGACGTTAGAATGGTTAATCCACAGAGTCAACCTAATATAAAATATGGCATCGTTTGCCCTCAACCTATTCGCTACCAGATTTTCAGAAAGACTGTAAGTCTTTATTGTTGAACTTAGCATTGGTTTGGACTAATTATTCAGACCCCGCGTCGTCGAGCCGTACTGCGTCTTAAATCGTAAACTCTCTAATAAATTCTGTACAACAATTTGTAGATTTTTGTAGCAGGTGCAGCTCATATATCAAGCGTTGACTGTCCCCGGTAGAATAATTATGATGATTTGATTCACAACACATGGTCACATCAGCACTGCACGCTTTTTTTTCCCAAAGAGCAAGTCATCGTCATTAGCAGATGTTATTATAAGGGCAAGTCATCGTCATTAGCAGATGTTATTATGTATAAAACGATGTGATCTTTTTCACAGCAATCAATGATGAGCACAATATTTGTTGCAAACCTGTCTGGTTCTCACTCAAATGAAACAATGAACGCTTCTGAAAACGCAAAGTTAAACATTTGGATTACCGTTATTTTGGTACTAATCATCGTTCTAACAGTTCTGGGCAATGGACTAGTCTGTTTCGTATTCTACCGTCAACCTCGTTTAAGAGGTGTTTCACATTACCCCATTTTGAGTCTTGCAGTAGCTGATATTTTGTGTGGTGTTTGCGCAATGCCAGCGTACATTGCGAAGAAGCACACTGGAGGGGGAGATAAAGAACGCATCACATGTGACTTATTTCGTTTTACCTACTTCTTCTCTCTATATGCTTCCGTATTAAGTTTAACTGTGATTAGCCTCGAACGATTTGCAGCAATCAAAATGCCAATCATACACAGAACGTTCCTGACAAAACAAAAGATGATCACTGCGCTGTTGTTTTCCTGGTTTGATGCTCTACTAGTGTCCATGCTTCCATTTTTCTGGCAGCGTGAGGACACCAATGAACGATGTTCTTATCGACCGTCGAAAAAGTGGAGCATCATGGTTATCCTAATGAATGTGTGTGTGCCTTTCGTCATTATGTTCATCTGTCACTCATACACGGTTTGTTTTGCTGTTCGGTTTTCTCGCGCAAAACACAAGGCAAAAACAGGAACGGCTGTTGCAGTGAAACAGAATACAGACAAGCAAGCGTTGGGAAAAAGTCGAAAGTCCGTATTGCCAAGGCGAGAGCGAGATATTACGTGCACAGTGGCAATAGTTTTAGGAGTTTTCGTCTTATGTTGGGGACCTTCAAGTGCTTATTATTTTATCCACATGGTTTGTCCTCAGTGCTATGGACCGTCATTCAAACACTTAGAGCCAATTTTTAATGCAGCTGTTAAACTACTGACATTTTTGAATTCTTGTTTAAACCCGTTGATTTACTGCTGGTTGAATAGATATTTTAGACATGAATGTCGTCTGTCACTTATAGACGAATCAAAGAGAAGAGAGAAAAATTGCATGCAGTTAAATAGGTTATTTGGGAAGACAGACAATTCACCCGTGCTTTAAATTAATTATAATACTTCTAAAAGCAAAACTATGCCAGCTATATACCGTGCTTGATTAGTAGTTACTCAGTTAAGTTGAGAAAACGGTATTTACTGTAAGGGGGGCAAGATCACAAAAAATCTAGAATACTTTCACTCAAGTTGTACAGGATTATCAGCAAAATTACATGTTGTGATACATAAACTTGCTTCGTGGGTAAGTCGATAGACGGAGAGTTACCATGCGAAAAGAGTGGAAAAATTTCGTGTACCTTGAAAACAGTGAGATTCGTCAAAAATGGGGGTAAACTGATCATACACGTTTGAGATGAATTCAAATATTTTCAAAATACACGCTTAAATGCGATCCTCCACCATGTCGTCCACCAAGGATTTATTTCGTCAGTTCATTCTCTCAACTTATTTCACATGATCAAGCAATATGATTGTTTTTACCTTGTAATTTGTAGTACTTAACGTACTGGTGATAACACGATAATGTTTGATATCAATTTACACACAAGCAAATTTTGTAAAGAAAACAAACATGCTTTTTAGTATTATTGTTTCGTTTTTTCTAAATTTGAGAAAAGTACAGAATAATGCCATTGAATTTGTTGCATATATTCATAGGCGTACCTGATCAAATTTGTTTTGGGGGGGGGGCAATCCATTTTTGCCCCCAAAAAAGATTGCCCGAAAAAATTATCAATTTCGACTGAAATCATTGAAATGAATTTGCTTGTTAGCATAATCGGATGGGAGCAATGCCGTGTATGTGGTGTGCTGAAATACTTTGTGGCAATGCAGCCCGAAATTTTGCCAAATTCCTCGAAAATTTTCCCGAATTTTCTAGTTTCAAATGAATTGGGGGGCAGTTTCCCACCCTGCTCCCCCCCCTGTCTGGTACGCCTATGCTTATATTTTATGTCCTCGTTATGTGAACCGTAGAATTCTTCGCCATTTCGTTCTTAAAAATGGGACAAAAAAGATAGGATTATTTCTTGCCATCAGTAGTCCCCGTGGTCCGGACGTCCGGCGTGCTGTGATTATATACTAATTAAAAATTCCATAATTACAATGTAGCATTTTATTACTTCCGTCTTGGGAACGAGGCTATGCGACGTCATGATTAATAATGACAAGCTTATGGCTTATGTATGTTGGACGTTATTGTTGCTTCAGTTTACATTGTTGGAAAATTTTTAACAATTGTACGGACGGAAATACACTCACCTTACGTCTACCAGGCGTTGTGAAGAGAACAGTAAAAAGCTTTGTTTAGGAACGAAGAGAAAATCCAGTTGGAAAGCGACTAATGCTGGCTTCGTGTGACAACTACGTCTGCGATATACAGCCACAAAAATCCTGTGATTTTTCATCTGTCAAGCCCTTCGTGAAATGGGCTTTTTGTTCTCAAAGCTGTGCAGTTTGATCTTCTCATCTGAAGGTTAGAGTTTATTTCTTCTCATAGTAGTTTGTAATATCTGTTTTATCACGAATTCCCCAGTAAATTTCGTTCACGATGATGCCGAACTGAAAATCTGAAATACTGTATTTTGTAGTTATTTCACTAACCAGTTGAATTTCAGGGTACATCGAGTAAGTGAGTTGTATAAGATGTGATTTCACCCAATTTGATATAGTGTGTTGGTTTATGTTACTCTATAAGCTCCCATACTGCACTTTACTTAATTATAAAATGAAGTCTGATCGTAAAGTTTTTGTTTTTCATTCAGTTCATTGCCATGAAAGGGTTGAGAGCAAATTCTTGGGGCAGTTTTGCAATAATATGGATTGTATTTGTATTACTGTCACTCATGACACTAAAAGTTGTTGCAATTTTATGGCAATGTAATATGCTCTTGCCATTTTGCATTTTTAAATGTTTGGTTAGAATCTGATGATTAATCAACTCTGACCTGTAAAATCACCTGGTTGTAGACAGTCAACCTATGTGGTGAATGTACTTTAGTACATTTCCAGTTAGTAGGTAAAATGTGACAACAGAAAGTGTGACATGATGCAAAGTGGTGTAGACTCAAATATGTCCCATTTTAAAAAACGTTTTTCTGTTTACTTCACTATTACAAGGGTGCTTATAAAGGCATATGGCATTTATAAAGATAACATTGTTTACCCCATTACAAGTAAAACTATTTGACAACCAAAGTCATTAAGATAAGAGAGCAGCTTGCAACTGGGCATATTGTGAGTAAATATTAAACTTTGCTGCTCATGAATGGAATAACCAGAAGAGACTTAACATTCTTGATCAATTGTTTACTTGACATAATTATGACATCTCTGGATTTGAATTTGACATGGACATGTATTATTTTTGTTTGCATTACTTATTATTCAGCTGATAATATACTTATGTTTGCAACATTGTGTAAAAACAAGTATAGTTTATCAAATATATACATGTGTTATTGGTTTTTGTCCCCAGGCACTTTAGTAATTGATGTGGTTATTATTTATTTAGAGCACAAAGTTATTATAGTTGGTTTAGATAATGCAGGAAAGACAACAATACTATATCAATTGTAAGTAAAATATTAATTGGTATATTTGAACTTTTTTACATCAAGTGCTTATGTTTAGTATTGCTCCCTGCCCTATAAATGTTAGTGTAAACAAGCAGTAATTATATAATTTTTTCAACAGTTTAATGAATGAAGTAGTTCACACCTCACCAACCATAGGAAGCAATGTAGAAGAGGTTGATAAAATATGTTCTTTTTAATCTTATTTACTTTTACAGTAACCTGTTCTACTCCTTTTATGTTTTAAAAATTTTTATGTAAAAGCAGCACTAGTACAAACTGTTTTACCTGTGTAAACAAAATTATAGATAGTTTGGAAAAACATGCATTTCCTAATGTGGGATATTGGAGGACAAGATGCTCTTCGTTCTTCATGGGATACTTATTATGCTAATACAGAAGTAAGTATATCAAAGTATAACATTAAAATTGATAGCATTTTAAAAACTGCATAAATAAACATTTTACTGCATGCCTATTTTTATCTTTTAGTTTGTAATAATAGTGATAGATAGTACTGATAGAGAGAGATTGGCTGTAATAAAAGAAGAAATTTATAGAATGTTAGCTGATGAAGTAAGTTGAATTTGTCACACTCTACATGAAGCTATAATATCCACAACAAATGAAGTAATTATTTTAATGTTTTTTAGCAATTGAAACATGCTAGTGTATTATTATTTGCAAATAAACAAGATTTGAAGGTACATAAGGAGTGTACTTCTATTTGACCTTTGATAGTTTCCCAACATAACTGGTCACATTCCTTTTTTGTCCCCAGGGCTCCATGACATCAGCTGAAATCTCCCAACAACTTAATCTGACATCAATCAAAGATCATGGCTGGCATATACAGGTTTGTGAGCTTATTACTCTGCACTGCATTTTGTACAAATGTAAAAATCAATTTTTATTGAATATCTTATCACAAACATGTTCCTCATATGGCATGCACATCTTCATATTATTGGAATTGCAGTTCCAAAAGTCTGGCTGAATATGTTTCTAATATTTTTTTTTCTCTTTTACAGGCATGTTGTGCACTTACAGGTGAAGGGTAAGGATAATAAATCTTACTATGTATCTTTGACTACAATTTGCACCATAATTCAGATGAGGCCTTTGATCAATGGATGGTGTTGTCTCAATCTTCGTATATCACAACTTTCAGGCTGTATTCTGGCTTAGAATGGATAGTAAATCAAAGAAGAAAGTAGAAGACGCTGGTGCTTGGGTCACGTGTGCATCTCCAAGCAGTGTAGTGCCGGTATTAAAACACTTGAAACTGGAATTCAAATATTTTTATGGTCGTATGCATAGCTACTGTATAATGCATTTGTGAACAACATTGTGGGAATGAAATGAAATGATTGGAAGATGTACAATTTTTGAGGTCAAATTGTGCACATATTTTACTTCTCATCCTTGTAAAAATTATGTTACATCTGCCTGTGTAAACCAGAGCTCTGTAAATTTTGTAAGCTAGCCAATTTAACAGCAAGGTGAATTGTGTTACCTAGTGTCACTTTCACCAGTAATGTTGTGCTTGGTTTTTTTTGACTGAAGTCGTGAGCTTAGTCGAAGTTTGTCAGCGATCAGGCAACAATAAGCATGTGGCTAAGGGAAACTGCAGACAAAATCAACTGTGGTCTACTTGACTGTCTTTAATTTGTGAACCACATCTCATTTACTCTATGATTATGTTTAGGTATAAATTACATGAAGATACTGTATTTTTGTCAGTTGTGCAGTTCATCTTATCGCAACTTGTGCTTCTAGAATGTACAAAGAGTATATTCTCAGTTTTTGAGTTGAATTGTGGATGCTTATCAAGCCACGTCTTACTCGTTGTGTAAGTAGAAGTACACAAGCAAACAACAGCTAGTCAGTGGTGCATTTGCTATCATGACCTTGCATGTATTCCACCATTTTTATTTTGGCTTTCTGTATCGCCATACAGTGTCAATTCCAGCACATATAACAGCTTCAGCTTGCCATTCAGGAAATGGAAAACGACATGCTAAGACTCTTGCACTGTCTTTCATTTCTTGAGCACATTTTGCTTGCAATTTAGGCATCTGGAATATACAATAAAAACAAAATATGCATCACGTGCATTGTGACTAGACTGCATATATCTGCTACACCTACCATTTCATTAACTCCAAAAATGACTATAGTATCAAAATCCTTCAGGTTTGTCTGAAGAGAAAATATGTAATATAATAATGAATCAGTGCATGCAGGAGTACTGCTCAACTAGCATAACTTGTTGCATTAACCTTCCACAGATCTGCTCTATAAAATGATGCTTGATGGTGAAGGCCTTTTAACCTGGCCATTAACTTTGAGTACAGGACCAACCAAAGATTGAGTTCATAGCCAACAGATTGATAGCCAGCCTTTGCAGCTGCCAGCACCTATATATAAAATAAGTAAATATTGAACAGAGAGTATATTAACAGTCTCTGGAATATGTCTCCCAGGAATTCCATTTTGGAGTGAAGATTCTCCTTGGGCAAGAATGTGTGATGCCAGGGATTCATTTGATTTCTGCTGAAAATCTACGAGTTTTACCCTTGTGCTAGAGGCAACAACCTTGTAAACCAGGTGGTTTACGAGGTTGGTGCCCAGGTTGATTAAACTCATCAGTGAAAGTAATGCTTGACCATATTTACACCTGCACCCACTACATCTCACATTCTTGGACCCAGTCTCTCTTACCACTCTTCCGTCACCACTACCAAGGTCCACAAGGCAACCTGATCTTCCCTTGCACATTTGAAGAACATTTTGGATCTGGGTCTTCGTTGCTGGGACATATGGAAGGCATATTCGTCGAAGTGCAGGAGTCAGGAATGGCAATGTCCCCACAAACAGACCTGCAACAAGGGTTCCTGTAATACCAACGGCAACCAAACCAATCTTTGACCTCATAGCTCCCCCCTTATTTTGCTCGTGAGAACAAGAACCAGGAATATTCGTTACATCAGAAGAAATTATGTCTTTGGTCATAGTTTTTTAATGCGCACCACTGGCATTACTACTTTTAGGCTGGCAGCCCTAGTACCAGGGTACTCGGAAATGGTTTTTCCAAAATGATCCCCCGGTCAGTGACCCTATTTTCGAGCCCACAGTTCATCGTACTAACTCGGGAATACTTCGTGTCAATTGCTATAATAAATTCAGTTTTGTGAAATTGTGTGAATTTATTAGGATATAGAGTTTATAACGCTAAAAAATCGTTCAAAAGTATGTCCCACCTACCTTCAGATCCTTCCAAGATAGAGAGGTAAGTTATTTTTTAACAGTGTTAATTTCCGAAGAGCTAACAATTAAGTTATAGAGGCAAAAATAGGAATTTAAAATTATATCTATCAAATATATAGATGGTCTATCGTGTACCCGTCGTATATAAACAGCAAAAAAACAATCGCTGAAGGTCGAAGGATTCGGAAAGATCAGGTATATGTTGTTGATGTAGTGAAATACATCAAGTATAAATCTTTGGCATTTTGTCACTTTAGTATTGCTTTCGCCTGGTGGGTTTCTTTAGTCCTTTCCCCTGGTATTCTGACGTGTCTTTCATTATGCATAAAGTGGTTTATACTGTAGTATAAAAGAAACGGATAATGACATGAATCAGGAATATATATAAATAGAAAAAGTGTTTGTATGAGGATAGATAATGATTTTTGGTTGCTCGAGTCGTTCCCCTGTTGTCCAATGAACTGGAAATGTTTTTGTAGTGGATGGCTTTTAAACTTGTTTCCATGGTTCCAGACTTCATTCCTTTGAAAACGTGCAAAATTGAATTGTAGTTCTAAGTAAGAATGACACTCACTGGCAACATGTTAGTAATCATGAACATTTTTCTTTGATCCTGACCTGACATCTAGTTCAGTTCTATACCCTTCCATGTTTAGTAACATGAGCATGCATCCTCCTCACACACACATATAGCAGAAACGAAACATGTCTTACAAACATGTGCATGGTACAGAAAATGAAGTTTGCTTGAGCAGGATCATGTCTACAGGCCATTTAATATTTTATGCCCTGTATGTACAGTATTTTAATGCATATAGTTTGAAAAATGTTGGTATAAAATTTTAGGCTTGTGACAATCCAACTGTTAGTGAAATTAAAGATGTTTGCCAAAGTCAAGGTTTAAATTGTTCCATAGAAGTAAGTTATAAAACTGCATCAAGTATGTTGTGTAGGCTAGCTAAGCAAGTTAGTATTGTATAATTGCTGTACTCTGTATGTCTTAAATTTTTTGTAATAACTGTTTATTAATAAATTGTTTTGCAATAATGGAAACTGGGTTACCCAAATGTTTTTACACTAGCCTAACCCACCCTGTCAACTTTACCCTGTAGGAGGAAACCAGAATGCCTGGGCAAAACTACAACTTTTGGCAGAGTAGTTGACAGACTCTTTTCAGTTTTAGTTTAGTTTTAGTTTTTAGTTTTAAATACTTTATTCGACAAGGTCCAAAAGGTAGGAATGCGAATGGTACTTGAAGTCCCATGCGAGGCATTCCTCCATTTAAGCATGCCATGAGAAAGAACTTTCACATGAGAAAGTTAAGTTCGTGCTGAGAATCTAGCCCACAACCTCTGTGATGAAAGGTGCATACTGCGCCACTGAAGCCTCATTTTTTTGTTTGATAAAGTTCTGTGGCCCTTAGCGAAATCTGAAAATTTCCTGATTGCTTGAATATACTAGGCTTGATTTAAGACATTTGTGTTTTATCACTCTAGAATGTATTTTATCACTCTGGAATATAACTAAAATACAGTGCTGCCAACAATTAACCACACATATAGTCGTAGCAGGCAATTGGAATAAGCGCCTCCCTTAAATAAGAACTTCATGGAAAAAGTGAACAAATACGATTATATGAAATCTCTGTCCGTTGCGACTGCGTTTCTCGCGCTGACGGAGCGAACATTTTTCTAATGCGCTAGTTCAATGGTTGTAGCGTATTAAAAACTACAGCACATGTTTCACTAGGTATTTTCGTTATAAAAAATGCTGTTTGAGCAAGGTTTATCATAAAAACGCAACCTCGAAATTTTTCAACGAATCCACTTTTTATTAAGCACAAAAGACTTTAGGCCCTTGGGAGTTAGTATAACTTTTAGAACTAGGTAGGTTGAGAGGCGAAACAAAGAAACGCAATGAAGCGTATGACATAAGCATGCATGGATGCAAGTACAAGTACAAGCATAAGAAATCAAGTATAAGCATATGGGCATAACAAAAGAAAATTCAAAGGAAAATTCTTTCTGCTTTGTGTTTGCAATCCTCTCAAGAAAACTCTCCCTTTATTTTCTCGCTTGTGCTTGCGTTCCAAGTGAAAACCAGGCTTAACGAGTTTTTCGTTTTCGCACATTTCATTTGGAAATGTGGCTGCGGCGAAGCAAGGCTGCTAGCAATGTGTTTTAAGATGTTGTGGGTAGACACTAGACGAATAGAAAAGAAATAACAAGTGTATTTCGCCAGTCGAGAGTACTAGAAGAAAATGAAGAGTTGCTAGCAATCAATATCTCTAAATCAACGCGAGACTCGACGAAAGGACATTGAACAGTTTCCACGTCTCATAGTAGGGTAAAACACTCCTCTGTTTCAGGCTTAATTTTGTTTGTCGCTATAAGTACCGTCTTTTATTTATGTAAAGTTGAGTGAATTAGGGTACTTTTACAGTGTTGGAGTATCGTTTGAGGAAGACTGTCTTTAGTGTTATATATTTTTGTACCAGTCGGCTCTTATGCTGACTGTCTTCCACTAAAATTTTTAAATTTTTAATTAACGTGCAGGTTTCCGCTAGAATGCAGTTTAACGGACACCTTACGCCGCTGATCGTCCAGAAAATATATTATATTAACAACGCTGGGTGGGGTTACGGGCTCATCGTTCTTTAAAAAATATTTGTTTTTAGTGGTCAGCGGCGTAAGGTGTCTGCTAAACTGCATTAGCCCCCAGGTTTCTTTCAACGTGCTAATTTGCCTTTTTTTCTAAAGAATACTAAATAAAAATGAGTTATGCCGGGTATAATAATGCAATGCACGCGACGAACTTCAGTTGATTTCACAGGCTAGCATGCTAAAAAAAGTCCTAAGTTTTAAAACTATAGTTTCGCTCGTTTAGAACAAACAATACCCTCGAGATAGTGCTAAAGATGCGTTGTGCAAGGGCAGAGTAAGAGTTCAGTTGAAAGATTCAGAAGGAAAACCAGTGAACGCTACATTGCTATCAAGTGAGTATAGAATAATTACTTTATCCTCGATGTTTTTAGCACTGCATGATATACAAGCAAATTGCCTCGTAATGCAGTTAGCTGCAAGCAAGTGGGTGCAATAAACACGACTGAGGATTCTTGGCCACATGGATCCTCAGCTTCACTGTTTTAATTCAAGCCTAATGTCTTTCTTACTTACTTCACTTGTCTGCTGTTTCAAATACATTTCATTTTTTCAGTTTGATGTGTCTAATGTTTTCGTAAATCCACAATGATGTAGCTGACCACGTTGTTAAGTTACCCGCTGCACTACCACATAGGGTCCTTTTACTCGGGGAGATTTGCA
This sequence comes from Phenganax subtilis, assembly GCA_025434845.1. Classification (NCBI taxonomy): domain Eukaryota; kingdom Metazoa; phylum Cnidaria; class Anthozoa; order Malacalcyonacea; family Clavulariidae; genus Phenganax; species Phenganax subtilis. The sequence continues at coordinate 18,276 of JAOBYK010899761.1, forward strand.
CAACACTCATCGAATAAAGTACGACCCAAAAAAATTTGGTGATTTGATTTTGATTTCATTTCGTAGAAAAACAACTGTTTATCTTTCTCGGTGAGATGATCCCAAAATTAAAAAGCAGACAAAACAAATCTCAACAAGGAGACTCAGCAAGTTCTCAGTCGTCAAGTAATACCACCAACAAAAAGAAGAAAGGCAAAAAAGGCAAAGCAAAATGATCATGGAATCCTATACACAAATGATGTTACGTACAAGTGAGCTATCTTTTATTGTTATTCATTAAAATTTACATGCAACTACCAAATAGTGAGTGCTGAAATACGGGGGTACGGGACAAGGGGAGAAGGGGTCACAATAAGAATCGGCCACATAACCAATCGTGGGCGTGTATACTGTATAAGGGCGATTTTTGATGCTATTTTGGTCATGTTGAACAATATGAAAGAATGGATAACTGGCAAATACACTTGGTCCAAAAATCGCCCGTGTAAACGGGACTTAGCGAGCCATGGCAACTGTTATGCAATGTAAATATTTAAGGATTTGTATTATTCAAATAGTTAGAAGTGCGTTGGCATAGCATGGTCATATGTCACAACATTATCAGGATTTTGTTGGAAGACATTTTCTGGTAGCATCCGGACCAATTATGAAGATCGGTATTGTTCGCTGAGACAAAATATCCTGTTGAAATTCGGTTTCAGGTCAATTGTAATAGTATAAAGCCATCCAGGAGCATCTGATTACTCAAAATTTCCATAGACCAACATAAATGATACGAAAACCAGGAAAGGCATGATATCACGTCTTTTAGCGTAGATGCGTTATGACATCCGTATACAGTTACTGCAGATATGTTAGAAATATGGCCTCTGAGCAAGGTAGCGAAGCAGGGAGATCAGGGCCACACTGCCCCCTAAAGCATTACATAGTATTGAATTTTTCTATTTCGAGACACGAGACTACTGTATAGTGATTTTTTTTTATAAAGCATACAAATAATTCTATTTTCTAGAAATACATATAATGGCAGTAGATCGACTCTTGATTACGCAGTTATATTCCACTGTATGCACCATAAATAACCAGAGTTAGAAGCTATACACTTTATGAATAAAATATAGAAGCTATTTACAATATAAAACATTTTCAGGCCTATATAATTATCAGGTAAATGAGGCTTTCTAAAGTTTGCTCCCATTTTGCGCGTTTTAACATGTGAGTTCTCTTCCATTAAAGATTCTTTTCTTTCATGCTTCTTTATGACAAATGGCAATTGAAAATCGTGTGAAAAATATTACGCTGCACACAAGTTCTGTGCAGAAATGTTTTTGCATTTTCTCTACGTCTGTAATCAAGACTGGAATAGAAACTAATTATCAAGAATAATGTCTATAGGCATGGCTAGACTAAGCTCCCTGTGTGGAACATGCATTTGCATTTAACATAAAAATCTGTTTACGAGAACCAATGTACGGACCACAGTAATATGTAGTCATTATAATAGACGAAGACGCTAAATGTGCCACTGCATGGATCAAGGTCTGCTATAATGTTGACCATTTTTTTAAAGAGTTTTAGTTCTCTACATGCATTCAGCCATCAACCGTGAAAGCTTATCAAACTCGTAATTAGATTATCTCGATTCAAAACCACTTTTCGTGTCTTTCCACAGTTTTTAAAGCTTTTTTAAAACGCTTGTAAAACATTTGTGGATATTTTCATGATTGGACTGCAAAGTAGACCTTTGCAGTAATCTTCCCGTTCTATGTTATAACAATAGATCGGTGTCTGACTAAAGTAATGATGTCCAATATTTCGTGACATCGTGGTGTTAACTTTCTTGAGGCAATCATAAAACGCGTACTCGTCTGTACATTTATGCAAAAGGTTGTTATCGATCTCCACAAATACAGCTTCTACATGATTTTTACAGCATTCGTTTGTGAGCTAAAAATAAAAAGTATTTTAGTGAGTTAGGTTGTAATAATACTACATGGGATATGAATAGCTAAAAATTAAAACTATCGGAACTCTTTATAGCAGAAACGATGCCACAAAAATGCTGTGCGTCATCGTTTCGCGATGGTACTTCAACTGTTTGTAAATACATTTGGTGGGACGAATGCACAAATTCTGCGTATCATAAATGCAACATTACTTTAAAATTTGTCAACAGGGCGTTTCCGTTGGGCCGTGTATTGACTTTTAATTGCTTGTGAATGGGAATGGCTTAGATGAAAATTGAGAATTAAATGTGGCCAAGTATAGACGATAAAGGCGTTTTGGCTAAAATCCTAGCATCAGGGTTAATCCAGTTATCTGTCATTTAACAGTTGAAAATGATGGAGCAATACATTAAATATTGTCAGTTGTCACACGCCTTTGGTGACAAGTGAACACTGGCAGAAATTAGAAAACACAATTTCACGGCGTGATATGCATTAACTTGTAGACTTATTGGAGATTTTTAAGCATGTGTGAATGATTGCGATTCATTGACGCAACTGTGAAATACTGCAGTCGCCTAATTGCCGTAGGGATGATCAAGATTGGTTTGCTTGTTTATACATTTGAATTGAAGCACGTATGTAATTGATTGGGGTTGACAGTAAGTCTTGAATGGTTTTGGTGAAAGCCTAGATCCTGTTTTATCGTGTTTTGTGTTGTCGTCAATTTCTCAGTTTGCAGTGACATGCACTAGCTTAAAAAACATACAGATCATTTTCAAATGGTTTTTCATAATTATTAGTTTGGCTTGTGTCCTCCATGGAAAAAATTTCCTGTATTCTCTTAACAGCCTGTAAAAGCATACTGAATTATGGTTAACCATACGCAAAAGTCGTTTTTTTAACATTTCACTCACTATGTCGTGCAGTATTCAGCAAGTATACATTGCTCAATCAACAACATTTTAGTCTTACGCTTTTACCTGGTACTGGAATAGTTATCGTATCTGTTCAGTACTTTTGTTGGTTTAATCCCTCTATTCATGTGTTGAAAGAACGGGGGAAAATGTACTGGATTTTCATATTCTTGTCTTAGATGGATTGTTAGGAATTGTATATCTTGCTACTATTTACTGTCCTATTTTGTCACGGGTCAAGACAAGATAAAAATATAGTCATGCTTGCTACCTATAAAAAACACGCTCGTGATAGTGTTGCATGTAGTTGGATAGCATAGTAGTTGTTTATTTTCGGAGAATAAAGGTTGTGCAGACTTGAACGAACTCACTTACCCATGTGAAAAGAGTCCGTCAACTACTCTACTGACTGTTGTGGGTTTTCACCGAGTACTCCGGTTTCCTCCCACGGGAAACTTGGCGGGGTGGGTTACGATTGTGGTAAACAGTCTACGGTAATTATATGATTATATCCTGTATGCATGAAAAAAAAGTTGTAAATAGTTACGCAATTCAGCTCATGCTGCCATGTAACTATATGCAAACCATCCATAATATTACATAACAATTCAAACACCTCCATTAAGGCTATACAGTATGATCATGTGGAATTTTAAGGAAGAATCGACTCCTATAGTTTAACGAAAGAGCGACATCTTGGTTCCAAATTCCAAAGCATGTTGTAACTTGCAACGACACGGACCGTTCCGGAGTTTTAGAAACTTTAAAGAAGTCATACAATTCTGTAAAATCGCCTCAGACGAAGGCGAGCGTATAGTAGCCCAGGCACAAGTGCATTAGTACATAAGTTTTCAATGCAAATGAAAACGAAACTTCAAGTTGTACTGAGTCATATTTTTAACTTCGCTAATTCATCCTAGTTTTCATATTATTCGTGGTCTTATGGTCTTGTTTGTACGTCCTCACGATTTAAATATTACTTTGCTGTTTCGGCTTCTAGCCGCTGTTTCGGTATTTTAACAAAGCAGTTTTAGTAAACAATAATTTCGAAAGCTCAGCGTGCTCATTTTGATTGTAACATTGTTGCATGAGAGGTTTAATATTGGAAAAACTGTAAACAAATACTATATATTTTGCAAGTGCAAGCACTGGGGAGTTCCTTGATGACAGATGCAACAATTATATAAAAAAGCTTAGCTTGAGGTAAATTTGAAATTAATCTAGTGTAGCTTTCAGCGAACGCCTTTAACGGCAAGACGATGCCACTGAATGTTATAATTAAGGTTATACTTGGGAAAAATCGAGTAGGCGTATTTTGAATAAATAATAACCATGGTAATACCATGAATGTGCATGCAATGCTTTGATAGGTTCAGCAGATACTGAATACATCATTTTTAACATGAGTGCATGGTTCCTGTATCACATGCGCGGGTATTTTTTGATTCGATAATGAATCAGCTGTAGTTTCCATTTGTTTTTCTCTGACAAAAACTGGCCTATCATGGCGATTGGTGCTATATTCTGGGATCACGAAACAAAGCTTTTAAGAACTGTGCTTAAATTGCCGTGCAGAGCATTAAAACATTTTGAGGGCGTTTTCCCTAAAACGTGTATTCACCTGGCACTAATCGTGCAGTTGCCCCTTGAGAAATTATCTATGTTTCATTTCCTTTATTGGTGCTGAAAACGGAAACGTTATCCCACTACTTAAGTTTGCCAATGTAACTTAAATCGTAACAACTTATAACGACTCTTACAAACTCTCCACACACTTTTTGAACGAACGAAGTTGAAATTGAGGTTCGATTCCTTGTGTTTCTTGTCCTAAATATAGCGGCCTCAGCGTTATGCAATAGGTCAAACGACCATGCTGGTAAATGTTTCAAAATTTTAATCTTCACGTGAAAGCTGGGATGGTGAAAAATGAGAAGTAGATTTACAGCAACTTAAATTTTTAGGCTCTTAATGTAAATAGTTGTAATCTTTTAATGTAAATATACTTGTGGTTTCTTGCACTTTAAATTATCATTCACGCCTGTTCGGTGGCTGTACTTCACCCAGCCCCTTGACTTTAAATGTTTGCCACAAAATTATAGAGTATATTAACACACAGTCCATTGTTGTAACGTAAATAGATTTATGTCTTATACGCATGTTTTATTGTCTGTCGTTGTGCAATGGTTTCACCTCGCTGAGGTCTAACAGATATTATTTCTGCTACTGATCCTAAAAGCCGATTTTCTGTGTTTTCTTTCAAGAGAGTATCTTTAATCTAAATATTTGTTAAACGATTCTTCCTGTTTAATTTTAATGAATTTTCTTTGTTTTTATTTTATACTCAAAGGATTCCCGTAAAAAATTTTCTTTCAAATCTCTTGAGATAAATGGTTTTCGTAATTATGGAAAAACTAAAATATTGATGAATTTAAATACATTTGCAGACCTGGGTACAGCATCAGTTACAGTATAAAAAGTACAAATAGAAAATTCTTCCCAGGATGTCGTCTTTCTGTATGAGAATGTGTATTGACTATATGCTCAATTTAATTTCACCGCCCAATATATTGTATTTAAACGTTAACTAAAAGCAAAATGAAGTTCAATACTTCTATTTCAAACCTCTTGCTTTTTCAATTACATTGTTTCCTTCATGCAGCATGGCGACAGTATTTTTTACATTTAAATTCATGGGAGACGCGGTCGATTGCTCTTGTTAAGATTTTAGACATGTTGGTACCACGGTGTGAAAACTCAGAACTGAAAGTTCGAGAAGACTGATGGAGCCGTATGATTTATCAAAGCAAAAGCATGAGATACGTCAATTGATCAGTGCTATCTGATTGTACAGAAAGAACTAGAGCATTCTTGAGCTCGAAATAGAAAACTTTCAAGTCGTCCATGGAATGAATTTCTGCATGTATAGACTATACCCCTTGGTTTTTGTCCTATACCGCTGTGCAAACACTTAAACTTGAACGTTTTTTTGCATGTGCCCAAAGCTTCTACCAAGTAGTAGATATCCAGGTGCCACATTTTAAAGATTGTCTCACAAGCTGGAAATGGTCTTATCATATTGTGCATATGGATCAAAGCCTGCCATCTATGGTGATTTTATTAAGAACATTCCGTAAATGTTCGAAGTATTGGGTAAAAACGTGTAACGACACGTGGACCTGCATCTTACCGGTTACCATACATTGTAAGAATTATTCCAAGCATGTGTATGTCGTGAGGCAGTGAATTGTGAAAAAATTGCTCCATACAAAGTTTTACCACTAGAACGCATTGGTGGAGCTAGGTACGCGGTCTTTGAGTGTGTCTTTGTTGTTAGTCTACTCAAAATCAATATACGCGAAATTGAGTTCGGTAAAAGACTGACTGAGTGATGCATGATTATGCGTGCACACGACAAATATTTTTTTCTGTCCTAAATTTTAATGTTTTTCCCTACGACTCAACATCATGACATGTCTTATCATCGCTGAAATTATTCCTCGGTATTGAAATGTACTTGTAGCTAATGTATCTGACCTCCGCATTAGACTTTAAAAAGTATTTCTATGACTTGCATTTTAGCATATGAACATTGTTTTTGCAATACTTTTCCACTTTTATAGATTTTTTGGTTAGCTATGTCGTGCGAAACATGCACATAGAGTAAAGCTAGACTCAATACTTAATATGCTGTTCACGTTAGTCACTTAGCTGGTTGAACTGATAGCTATTCCTTTTACGGAATGCGTGAGTTATGAAAAACTTTAATCAAGTCTTTCGTATTATGCTGTTTTTCAAGTTCATGATAACTTGAATGCAAGAGGTTATCATTCAGAGACACGCGCCGCGCAAATTATTCAAGCTTTTTTGATTTTATTGGGAACGTAGATACATCATCAACTTAAGTGATCGTTGGCACGTATTCAAAGATGGCCATAACACATTTTTCTTAGCAGTACTATACCAAATGAGTTTAAATGATTGGTGGTTTTCACATATTAAGACTTAAGTGTAGTCTGCGTGCGTGCTGCACTAGTAGTTCATCCCTTTTAGTTTGCAAAACTTCAAATCTATACTAAAGGCAACTTGACATAAATCGTAATTCTGAGATATTCGTAAATTACGTTAGTATCCAATAACACTGAGTGAATTTCCAATGTCCAGGGATCAAGATATATAACTGCACGGTCTTGTTACAGAAGTGTAAATTTTAAATATTTGTTGCGCACTCTGCCCTTTACTTTGCCTTCGGTTTTTTTTTTGTATGTCAACATAAACATATTGTATATATGCAATATATCAAAGCAGGCAATAAGAATGTGATGAAGTTCATTTGCGTCGAGGCTCGAAGTTTTGCCATCG
>JAOBYK010901982.1:0-25443 GCA_025434845.1 Phenganax subtilis
ATCCGTGACTGTGTGTAAATATACCGATGTGTCCACAATTGCTTTGAACTCTCATGTTAACCGGAAGTACGTACTGCAGTTCGGTAGAATTGGAAATTAAACGAGCCTTACCCGGAAGGTGATGTTTGATGGAAATTCTACCAATCCGTAGTTGTACTGAGGGTTAACATGCCCTCCCTTACTTCACCTACCCAAACTTAGCAATCTTCTTTTTCATTGTGTCCACATCTGTGCGTTAAAGTCTGACTGCTGGCGACACGCGAAGTGCATCTCATGTTAACCCTCAGAACAACTACGGATTGGTAGAATTTCCATCAAACATCACCTTACAGGTAAGGCTCGTTTAATTTCCAATTATACGACTCTATTAATATAATTTTTACAATAGATTTTCGTCTTGGATTTTTGTAGAGTGTTGGTTTTAAGAGAGAGAGAAAATAAACTTAAGACTGCCAAAGAACTTGGTAGTTGTTTACTAAAACAATATACAATAGTCCCTTATCAACTTGGTTCACATGTCAAGAATGAGGAAAATACCTTCCCCGCCCACTACGAGTTTCAATCGATCGCACTTGTCACAAATGACAAGTGCGTGCACAGCAAATTTACCACCGTGCGCCAAGCTTTTGAAAAAAGCGTTTTATTCTACTAATTGTAGGATGCCCTTCGTATTTTTATATGCTACAAACAGTAGTAGTTGATGGAATGCTTGTCGTTTTGTATTCTTTTATTAATCCCCTACAGACAGTGTAGTAAGACTTGCTATCTTCTTCACTTTTCATGACTGACTTATCAATTTAAATAGTTAACCAACACACAAACTGGTATCTGTAAATATCGAGCAAGAGACACTTACCATCAGGCCTCACCTTTACTTCAACTGTTTTTTCCTCGTTTAGCGTGTAGCTTTGAGCTACACATGTATATGTTCCATTAGATGATTCAGTAACGTTAGGCAATGATAATAAATGTGAGGGAGGTATAATCTCCACGCCATCTTTCTGCCACGAATGATTCGCGGGGGGATTTCCTCCAGTACTTTTGCATGAACATTGGATATTGTCACCTCTGTCAACAGTTGTTAAAGTGAAGCATTTTATCCAAGCAGTTGGCTTCGCTGAAACGAACAAATAATGTACCAGTTACAATACTGACTGTATATTAGTGTATTAAATGTGGATCTACATACAGAACTTCTTTAATGGAAATTTCTACTCCATTGATTATGACGATAAACAAACGATAACTCAAAACTACAAAGAATCAAAGAATTTAGGTCTTGTTTTGACCTGCAATGCAAGCATAAGTGAAAAAGTAGAGCAAGACGTTTCCAGCAAGGCTCACAAAACAAAGCAAAAAGAATTTTCTTTTGAATTCTCAAAAGGGAATTGCTTTTGTGCTTTTGCCTGGCTTGTGCTTATGTCACAGCTAGACTTGCCTGCGCTTATTTGTTTTTCCCATGAAAACGAAGCTTTACGCATTAAGACTGACTCATGCATCTTGTAATTATGCAGATTGCGTATTTTTAAAAATAATTTAAATGAACTGCATGCGACTGCAAGTTCATATATTCGCAACTACTGTATTCAAAATATTTGCAATATTTATACAAACATTTGATGGAAATGGTCTACCCTACACTACTACTTATGCTAACAAAATAGGGTACAATTTGATAATCGATACTGCTACACAGTGAGCACATCGCCCAGGAAAAGAAACATTGTTCTACAAAAGACTAACTCAGATAGGTAAGTAAGTGAAGCAACAAGTGGATAGGAAGTAGAGAGTTTATATATATGGTTACTATGAAGCGTGGAAGCTGAATTATGCAACTATTTACAATGGTTTTCTGATGTAAACATTATGTAAATGAATATGTATTACCTTAAACTGTCTATTTTTACAGCAATCAATTTTAAGTTTCCTAACCATTTATCCTAGCCCCCCTGTCAATTTTCCTTGTAGGAGGGAACCAGAGTACCTGGGGAAAACCTACGATCTTCGCCAGAGTAGCTGACAGACTCTTTTCACGAGAGATTAAATTCCATGCTGAGAATTGAGCTCACAGTCTCAGTGGTAAAAGGTGCACATCCTGGCCACTGCAAGTAACCTCAATTCAAAATCTTATTCGGTATAGACTAACATAACAACTTACCTAGTACAAAAACCGAAACTGTAGATATGGAATATTTTATGCCGGAGAGCACTTCTAAGCTGTAGCTTCCATTGTACTTCATGTCAACATTTGTTAAAATTAGTCTTCCATTGTCAGACACATTGATTCCAGACAACATGCTGGTATGAATCCTGAACTTTCCAAAGGTATTTATGCTTGCCAGTTCTTCAAATCGCGAATCATTGTTGAACGTCCAGGATACAGCGGTCCATGGTTGTGTTAAATTGAATCTCCAGTCAATGAGCACGGTATCCCCAGGTGTAGCGAATAAACTTGTACCATGAGGTGGCGGATATATATTACCTCAACAAAACAAATAATAAAAAATAAGGATATGATCGCATTTGAAGTAAGTCAAAACGCCCTTGGGCGTATTACCTAGCTCTTTTCACACAGCATACCTCTGCTACAGCACAGTATTACTGTACAAGAGTCAGAGAAATTCGAATTTGAAGTTTATTTTAGAGGAGACAATCTAAATGCCTATTGCCATATCTTTTTAAATGCCAGTATGGCTTGAAAATTATTATCACTTTACGTGAAAGAATATGAAAAATTGAACTGCTTCGGTCTCTTTTTTTATTGGCTAAATAAGAGAGCAGTAACACATGATCGATCTATCTTAGAAGCCTGCCTGTTCAGTTCATGGACAGATGGACCCAAATGTCGAGAGTGAGGCAAGCCAAACCATTGGTGAAATATGTGTCGTTCTAGCAAAACAAAAGACCGCAATAATGTGTGCGGGCAGATGTGATATGGTGATCCAAGAGACCCGTGCATGCCACTGAGAAAAAGAACAACACAGAACCGGTTTAAGATGTACTGCAGTTGTGTTTTCGTACACTATCAATATGCAACGTCAAGGAGAACAAAAGCCTAGCCATGCTCAGGGTTCAAGTCAATGTGGGTCATAATACGAATTGATTGCGGTGTAGACTTGACACTAGGAGCTGAAGGCAATGTTATTCTCGTGAACACCTAGGAGCAACTTTTCCTGGGACACTTTACGACTCGAGTAGTACATTTCTTGATTTAGTTCCGTCATCTACGAAAACTATTGCTTTTGATGAGCAACTGCTTTGTTTTGTATTAATTCATGGTGTTAACACTACTGGTCCGACGATACTTGCTCTACCAACCTGCAAGCTAGTAACGTTAAATTACAGTCTACGCAGGCCAGAAGCGTTTCAAGAGGCCCAAAATAAGGATCTCCAATCACTTGAAAGTTAAAGGAGCATTGTCACATTTTGCACATACTTTCTGGCGTGCTTCTGGGTGTAATATATAAATTCTTTTGCCCTGACTACCCAACATCTCCTGCGAAGTTTGATCATTTTGTGCTTTCTTTTTTGTCTGTAATCATCACATCTCCCACTATGCACGCCTTCATTTGAGAATGCCATTTTTTACAAGGTAGGTTATTTTTACATTTGTTTCCTTCTTGATTTCGTTGGCCCAACACTTTCATGTTTGCTTATGCGCAGAAGCACGCCAGAAAGTATGCGCAAAATGTGACACTGCTCCCTTAAGGAATCATAACTAAACTTGATAAACCAATCAACCGGGAAAACGTTTTAGTAGGTGTCATGAAAGGAATTGTGCCTTAACCCAAGCTTGCTAGGTACCACGTTTAACACACCCCATTGAAGATATTGGTTCTTGAGGTTTTGCCATTTGGGTTAATCTGCGCTCAGGACATCCCAAAAAGAGAGTAGATGAAACGCTTGGTGACTAACCCGGAGTTACTGGCAACACGGATGACATTATCGTGTTTGAGTTCAAGGAAGATCGTGGTGATCATGACCTCAATTTGAATGTACCTATGGCAGACTTGTCATCGCATGTTGACCCTTGTGATAGGGACTGACGTGCCCATTCATAAGTTCCGAGTCCATTTAAGTGCAATTCCCACTGGAGTTTAAAAGATCAAGGAAAAAATTGTAAAAGACCCACACATTAGTTCCCTAAAGGCATTTATCACCAAATGTGCCTGACAAAACAGCAGAGTGCCCTAGCTAGTTGTATGTAAATTGGAATTATTGTGATGAGCTAGAGCTCACTGTTTTTGAAGGAATGATTAAAATGACACGAAAATTTTGATTCCACACAGTTCACAGCCTGCAGTTTTGAGTCCGCTACATTATTCACACTGCGGAGTTGAGAAGTTTAAACTCAGAGAAAAGGGGTCAGTCTTCTGGGTGAACATTATTGCTGACCTGGAAGAAGTTATCAAAGCTTGTGGTGCATCTCAACACAACCTGAGAGTAAAAGTCAAAGAGCTTTTTACACCACATGATGTCCCACAGAAGCGTTGACATACTTTTATTTCCAACATATTGCTTTGGAGCAATTTGTCTTCAGCAAGTTTCAGTTGGTGCGAAAACTCTGGAATTTGGAATTGTACACGGTAATTGCACACGTACAACGATTCTTTGAAGAAGATGGAATCCCTGTCACGTTGATCTTAGAAAATTATACACAGTTTACATTCTTCCAGGAGTTTTGCTGTGCTTATGGGTTTAGTCATGTTACCACCAGTCCATATTACTCCCGGGCAAATGGGTTTATGGAGCAAATGATGCAGAGAGTAAAGGACCTTTTTCAGAAATGCGAAGAATTTAGAGTGGATTCTCAACTAACCATGCTATATGTTTGCACCACGCCCACTGATCATTACATTCTCTCCCATCTGCAGAGATGTTTTCCAACAGTCAATAGAGATATCACAGAAAAACTACAGGATCGACAGAAATCGCACTGCGATAAATCATTAAAGGCTCTTCCACTAGTGTATCCAATGGATTCAACTCATGTATTCAACCCTCACAGTAAGAAATGGGAGCCAGTCATGGTCCAAAGTGCCAGGAAGACTCCAAAGTCTACATTGTGATATGAAACAGCAACAGTACTGAAAAGAAGTCGTTGGCAAAATTCGTCTCACAGGAGAGAGTTTAGAAACGGAGTCACACATCGTCTTCGTGGTTACCTGACCTGGTGAATTCTTGGGATGCCAGTACTGTTACGACAAAGGATTCGTCCAACGAACTTTCATCAACACCTAACCCACAGCAAGAGTCCAGCACCCATCACTCCATCGTTCGTCTGGGATGGTTAAGCCCCCAGAAAAACGTATGATCATCCCTTCTTGGATTGGAAGTAGCGAAGACTCTTTACAATATTACTCAAAACATTGGTATTATTCAATAAAGAAAACTAGACACCTCAACGAGACTGCAAATTTTCTGAGATCAGTGCAACAGTTTACCTGCTACACTCTGTTGAATACCGGCTATCAAGCATTACTAATACAAGATACCTGCATGTGAGTCTATGCCTGTAGTATGTTTATACCTCACTGCCAGGGGCTGATCAATTAGCGCACAAGACTTTCATACGTGTGCAACTTCAAGTCATCCTCAGACACCTTACTTCTAGAACCAGTGCACTTATTAGCTTAAGGGGGGCATTTGTAGCTATGAACAACCTCTTTAGCTCAGTAGTGCCTGAAACATGAGCATTTGTATTGCGTAAAGAAGAGCATATTTCTCTTGGTACAAAATGGTGGGGGGGAAGCAGTTGCCCCATTGCACCCCCCATCCCGTTTGGCAGCTCCTGTCCACTGCACTACACTATGCCACACCCGATGATGCTGCACAATGCACATCCAACCACTCTGCACGCTACCACTATTATAGATTTGCGATGGCATCATAGCGATCTGTATTTGTAAGTTGTATATTTCCAAAAATTAATATAGAGGCTTACAGTTGTGCCTGTTAGCAGTATTACAGTATATGAATTGCACAATGTATAGGCTGTATTGATGTTCCATGTAACATGTCCATGTTTCTACACATTTTATTGCAGACTTCAGCTGTTTACAGATGTTTAGCTAGGTATTAACAATTATCATCTAGGTTGACTACATGACATGCCCATATTGGTGTAGCATTTAATTCACAAATAGTACTAAACAGTAAACAGAATTTTCTCATCACTCTAGCTGCACGTCGTTCGTCATTTGATTTTGTTGGATTGCTGCATAATGCTGTATGGAATAAATGTGCATAGCAAGAAATGGAAAGAATTTGCTGTTTTGAATAGCAAGACTTTGCAATTTTACGATCCAATACAATGACGTAAGCACAAAACCGAGCAATATGTAGTAGTACTCCATGCCTTGTAAATGTACACTTTTCTATGATTGATTATTGTCTCGTTGCAATGCAAGTTTACCAATAGACTACAATAAAACAACCGAAGTTTATCGCTGCCTGTCTTGGATGTACTTCACTATCGTTGCCAATGGACAACTTGCATTATAGCAGTAGGGTCACTAAGCAAGACGGTAGGAGGCTGTATGTTGCCTTTAATTTTCAAATGAAATGGCTGCCATGGGAGTGTGCGACTTCGTTTGGAAGAATATATGGCGATAATTACACATTAAATGTGATAATTACACATTAAAATTACGGGATTCCCCAACCAGGGCGTGTCTAAATATGCCCTATGATGTCACAGCCTAATTTGCATATGAACAAAAAAATACTCGATTCTGATTGGTTAATATTTGCATATTGTTCTGCATGAATGCACAATAATAATAATAATATAAATAAAAAACACAAAAACAATGTTTAATAATAATATGTTCGCTGGTGCACAGAATTCATAATTGAAGCTTATTGAAAACTTTGGACGACATATATATAAAAAACAAAATGTGTAACAACAACCAAATAGATACAGAGAATGGTAGTTTTGAGTATCATGGACATGACAAAATAAGTGTCAGATACAGAAAGTGAGGATCTTAATTTATGTACACTTAATCCAGATTGTTATAAAGAAAACAGCATAAATCAGCCAAAAATGGATAAATAACAGTATTATCAATTTCAAGCTTTTTACAATATTATCAATCAACACTACCCAGAAGGCTACAAATTAATTGAATACGTCGAAAAACACCTAAAAATATGGAAAACTCTATTATGGAAAACTCTATGAAAGTATTAGAGAAAAAAAGCCTGTTTGGGACAAAGTGGCGCCTCTAGTTGAAAAAGCGGTTAATCAGGGGCTCCAGATAAGACGTAATTTAAAAATTATAAACACATTCGATGATGAATTTACTAACAGTATTAAAAAAATATGTGATGCTGATGATGACAACATAGACAAAGAAAACATTTTACAACAACATTATATGGATACAGCATAAAACAAAACCAAAATCTGGCAATAATATTAATGCATTATGGCTTATTAATACTTCTCAAAGAAGCTCAGTCGAAAGAATTCTTAAAAGCGCAAAAAAACTTTGAATATGAGGGGGCTAAGAAGTCCAAAGGTGCTACAATCCTGGCCTAAATTATGGGTACACTTTTAACAAAAATGTAATTCTTTACGTTAGTCGGCAAAAGCATATGCATACCCCCCATCACCCCCCAAACAATGTTGGGTTTGATGGTTTTCGGAACAAGGGATTCGTACCAACATTGCACGGGGAGAAGGGGGGGGCCACTACACCAAAAGCAGAAGGTGGGCTTCATTCATGTGATTTGCATTAATAAATCATAGTAATAAAGTCGTGTACTTGTGCGGCTGTTCCCATTATTTTTGGCCAGGATTGTCCGAAATATTTTTTTGCTGTTATTGGGATTTCAATGGCATAAATAAATTATTCTCAAGTTGTAGTTCGTAGCATAACCCATTTATCATGTATGTGTTGTGTTGCGTGATATATATATGAAATATACAAATGGAATTGCAAGAAATATGAGATTTGGAAAGCGTGACTATGCATAATCGACCCATTTAAGCGCGCATTTAGCTAGTACACTCATTAATTGTTGACTCAATGTCTGTAAGTGACAGTCTATACTTTGCCACGTCTGACGCGCCTATTATTCCAGTAAAAGGTGGCTCGATTGACTGTGCAAGCACAGATATGATGAATGTTAGGTGGCATTTCTTTTCCTTTTGGAAACCACTTCCCCGCTCTGAGCAGAAGAAATTTGCTACCTTGAGGTCATTGCTTTGCACAGTTTATTCTAGATAACAGCATTTAAGAAAATTTTATTGAACAACTACCAAATACGTAAGTGTGCATTATTACGTGCACGCTCTGTACGACGGCATTGCACCATGTGATCACAATCACACAGTGCTCCCTATTTAACTCAACTAGATAAGTACTTACCAATTATATTTGACATTAGAATTAAGCCATATGCATGTTATTGCTATTACCTAACTATTGCTGTTGTTATAGTACTACATTACGTGTATTTTATGCAATTTTGAACAGTACTCCACACTTATGTAAAAATATGATAGGAATTCCTTTTCAGTTTTTAGAATGCCTGGTGGAGTACTGTTCATTCTCATAAAATCAATGGTGCTCTCGAGTAAAAAACGGTTGAATAGATGTATTTTATAAGCGGTAATCATTTTGTGTTTATCTAAATGTAAAAAGTTGCGAGAATTTTGAAAAATATGCGAATGTTCGTGGAGTGCTGTCAACATAAACGGCTATTGATCTGCACGTTAGTCTACAGTGTTGACATGTTAGCCCAATGCGCTTATGCATTCGTCGTCAATAGCAACAATTATGAGTTCACGTAACCGGGTCACCAACTATCGAACTGCCTCGTTAATATACCATTGCAAATTACATTCAACGTACTATACAACTTTCATATATGCTCTAGTATTTTATTCGATTACGTTTGGCGTTAATCACAGCGTCTATTCGTTGCGGCAAACTTGCAATAGTTCGGTCGACTACTTGAGTGGGAAGATTTTCAAACGATTTCAGTACTCGTTCAGTGAACTGGCTGAAGGTTTCCGATGTAATAGTTGTCTCTATAGCCTCATTGCCTTGCGTGCAGTTTTGCTTGTCTGAGATAACCCGCACCATCGAATAACGTATAACCCCCGTATAACCCATTGTATAACCCGCACCATCGTATAGCCTGCAGCTACTGCCGGGCCAAACGTAAACCGAAACCCGTGCCAAACGGAAACGTTTGTGACTTCCGTTTTTCAGCGTTGCAAAATGACGATGCTTAGGAGGTAATCTGACGTTTCTAGGCGCGCGATTACCGTTACATTGTAGGACCGTTAATACTGTAAATTGCCATAGAAACACGCCTAGAAACGTCAGTTTATCTCCCTAGAAACGTTACTTTGCAACGCTCACAACTAAGTTCACAAACTTATCCGTTCGGCGCTCAACCGGAATCGGCTGTATCTCTGCTAAACAGTCTCTAATAATATCGCAAGATGAATATTAGCTCCCAGCACTGTTGAATCTCATATTGTCTTAAGAATTAAACAGATTACCCGCACCACTGTATAACCCGCACTAGCTATGATTTTGGTCAAAATTAGCAGATAACCTTCGGGTTATACGCCAGAAAATACGGTATTGCTGGAAAATGATTGCGCTTAAACATGACACTGAAATAGGTCAACTTCAGACAATCCTGGCCAAAATTATGGGAACACTTTTAACAAAAATGTAATTCTTTATGTTAGTCGGCAAAAGCATATGCATACCCCCCCCTCACCCCCCAAACAATGTTGGGTTTGATGGTTTTTGCAACAAGGGATTTGTACCAACATTGCACGGGGGGGAAGGAGGGGCAACTGCACCAAAAGAAGAATGTGCGCTTCATTCATGTGATGTGCATTAATAAATCATAGTAATAAAGTCGTGTACTTGTGCGGCTGTTCCCATTATTTTTGGCCAGGATTGTAGTCATGAAATGATTCATAACAAGATTATCAACAAGTTGAACCAAGCTGGTTTACTTGATGATGATGTTGAAGACTATACAATAATTTTTCCTTGGTGTAATGTGTGTAGGGGTACGATTTTACTCTTGGAAAACCCAGAATATTAACGTAATGATTGCTGTGCAATGCAAGATTGGCTGTGTTCATTATTTATTTATGATATAGATGATGTAGCAATTACTAATGCAAGGTTGAGGTTAGCAGATGTTGTCAGAAAGTACTTAAAAAATATAAGATATAATCCACAAGTGAAAGTTCAACTAATAAAATAATAATAAACAGTCAACTTACAGACTTCATAAAGCATGGGTGCAGATCTATTATTGATTGTTATTTTAGTAATAAAAGAGACTTGAGTAAGTATAAGTTTAAACCTCCAAAAAATAATCGTAATTACAATTGTAAGGTTGATGATAGTTTTAGCTTTAATGCGATTAAGACGTGTACTGTAGTAAGCTCAAATTCGTATAGATTCACACATCCAGATACAAAACTCAAAAGGAAAAATTAGAACAAAAACAACTAGCTAATATTAACACTAAATATAAAGAATTACAAAACGCATACTAAAAAATCAAAGGCTTTTTCACATATAATAAATGGAAACGCCAAAAATAACCCTCCTTGAAGAACTTTTGAAACTATCAGCCGCAAAGAAATTAAATACACAGCATCTTACATCAAGAAAGCATCGGAAAAAACACTAGAACAAATTCACGCAGATTACAAACACAAACAAATGGCTGAAAAAAATGAAATGTTAACAGAAACAGTCGTTGGAAAATTTTCTGAATTCATGCAATATCTTGAACTAATCGATGACAGCACAAAACTCGGAAAAGAACTAATAGACAGGAAACCATTCAGGCAAGAAGTAAAATTAATACTCGAATGCGTAACTCCATATATTCCACTCATTGGAATTTCATCTGGAGGTATCATTGTAGGTAAATACGTCATAAATAAACAAATAACACATCAGAAAATCTAAAAATTTTTCCACATTAAATAAAGGAGACCAACAATGTCAACTAGAACAGCAAACAAGCAAACCAAAACCGGAAACTTAGGAATTCTATCGGAAATATCTATCAAGTCCAAAGTGGTGAAACCTCCAGATGTCCAAACCCCACGTGACCCATTCAACATGAAAATTGTTGGAAGCACTTGTTGTGGTAAAACTTATTATCTACTTGAAATTTTTGAGCAAGATTACATGGGATATTTTGACTACATTTGTTTTATTTGTCCGACTTACTAATGGAACAAAACATATCAAAATTGGTAGTATGATAAAGACGACAACTTCATCGTTATAAGCTGTCCTCAAGAACATGTTGAGCCATTTTTGAAACAAATTGTTGAATTCTTAAAAGGTACAAAGTCATTAATTACACTAGACGATTGTGCATAAAACAAATTTGTAAAAAATAGATCATCCAAAATAGTAATATTAGAATTTTCAGCAAGACATTATAATTTCAGCATGATTGTGATTACTCAACAACTTATGTCGATTGCTGAACCATATCGTGAAAACATTAGTAGACTCGTTCATTCTACAACCCAAGTAAAAAAGATATGAACACAATCATCGAATACTACTTAGGTGACATCATAAGGAAGAAAAATGTGACATTCTCAGCAAGCTAAAGAATGTCAAATTTTCCTCATTAGATATTTCTCTAACGTTTCCATTTTATTACTGAGTTGGATAAAGACAAATGTGTCAACCAAAAATATCTGTGATGACATCATCGATAATTTTCAAGTCTCTTCGTAATTTGATCTCATCCGATTCTGAAAACTCTCTAGTTCTCAAAATCGCGATGATCTCATTACAAACCTTGCTGTAATTTGTACTTGAGAATCTAAGTTGTTCTACTCGATTTTCCATCTTACTTTGACTTAACAAAGTTGTAATCAAAGTTCCAACTCCAGTAATCACCAAAGTCAGTGGATTAACGACACTAGTTCCAGCCCCCACGACAGTCAAAACAATACCTGTAGTTTGTAGTTGATTGAGTTGTATTTGAGTTGATTAAATTTTTTATGATCTGTTTGATATTTATCAAAATAGTTTTCATAAATTCTCATAAGTTGATTACAAGTTTCTTGATAAAGTTTATAAGATATATGATTGAAATCCCTGTTCATTTATTTAATTGGAAAAAATCTTAGACTTTTTAGTAATGCACATTTTCAATTTCAATTATTTTGTTTTTGAAATCAACCAGACCATCACTTGTTACAAATATTTTACACAACACATTAGCAGTTGTTGCATTCTTAACAATTTCGAGTAGAACACCATTTTGAGTATTCATGAGTAGCTTACCACTTCCAACTACGTTTTTATGATCCACAGTTCTAAGGTCAATCACCAATGCAAATTTATCTTTGAAGAATTTCCTAATAGTCATGTAAGCATCATATTCACCAAAGAATCTTTTTGCTTATGGGTACAAGCCTTCTTTCTTAATACCTTGACTATAAATACAACTTGGTACTCCTTTGATTGTCACTATGACAGATTCTAACTTAGGATACAAGTATTCTTCACTATCTGTGACAGTTTTGTTTCTAAACAATATGACAATCGCTGCCAAGCTCATTCGTGGTAGATTTACAGTTTCATTAACTACTGTACTTGATTTATCCCATTCAACTATTTTCATCAAAGTAGCATGTTCGAAACTCAATGATATTCCTGTTTCATATCAAGTTAGTGCTTGTCTAGGTAATGATTCAGTATCAATTGTCTCATATTCAAGTTCTCTAATGTGTATCCATCAACGCTTTCACCAGATAGAGCTGCCATGATAGTTGATGCCTTAGGCAGTCTAACCTTGAATTGGAAATTATGACCCATCAAATATGGTGAATGCAACCCATGATCTCCTATGACCTTATCGAGTTTAATTCTTTGCTTTTTTCCATGAATGGTTTGTATCAAAGCATCTGATACCTTCTGAGTCGCCCCAGTCTTTGCTCCATCATCAGAACCGGAAATCAACTTCCTTGTATTCTCATTAGCTATTCCATATTCAACGAGTTAATTTCTAACAATTTCAGGTAGCCAGAAATCTTTGTATAGTTCAAGTTTACTTTGGCCATTGTTGTCATAAACGTTTTCATCTCCAACAGAAAAGGTCAACCTTTCAAGAAGTAACTTTCCAAGATTATTTAAGAACCCAGACTTTTCGTTCTTGTTTTTAAAATCAAACTTCAGATTCAAACTGCCTGGAACCAAAGAAGCATCAGGCTTCAGTTTTGGAATGTCCACTTAGAGTTCTTCTTCCGGATTAGCCTTGTCTGGATTAAACGTAATGATATGTTTTGTTCCTATGCCTTTGTTGTCAGACATTTTGAGTCACTATAAGGAGGTGTTAATTCATATGTATTCATTTATTGTATGTGAAAAGAGTTAATTTTTTTCCTTGTTTATGTACATATTGTATACAAACCAAGTTAACGCTAATGCTAATATCCATAAATTATTAGCTAAGAAACTCATACTATTTGCTCCCCATTTCAAAGCAGTACTAATTTTATTTAAAATCGTACTACCGATTGGACCTAACTGTTTTGCTATATTTGCGAGACCTACCACATGCACTCATTGCTTGAGCTCCTTTTTAGTCTATAGTTCTTGCAACACTTACGATTGCTGTTATTGTTCCAGCTATTGCTATGGCAACAACGGATAATCAAGTTTTTTCTAGCCCATTTTTTGAATTTTTCTAGTCAGTTCCAGTCATTTTTAAATGCTTCTTCTTCTATAATATGAATTGATTCTTCACTAGTTACTCTTTGATTTAATCTTGGTTTTATTTCATCAGATTTTAATTCAGCGACATTAGCAATTGATTTACAAAGCTCTGCTCTTTTCTTGTTTTGTCGTCTATAAGCTTCTTCTGCTTCATCATTCCAAAGTGGTTTTTCGATTTCGACAGCATTTAATTTGTCTTTAGGTAATTTTCCAGGTGGGTGTAGTATTCCATTTATTTCTCTTATTTCCTGAATTCTTAGTAGTTCATTGTTGTCGTTGTAATTTCCTTGATGGTTTCTTTGATTCTATTTTGAATTTCTTCAATGGAGTCTGCACTTATTTGAGAAACTATTTCATTCATAGTTGTGCTGGCATCTATCATTTCACTAACATTACTTACTGGGTATGACGTCATTTCAATTTCTTCTTCAATTTGAGCAGATGCTGTTCTATAATGTTCATTTTAAGCTTTTTTGGATAGATCTTTAAATTCATCTACCTGTCTTTTATAATTTGAATTTGTTGAATATTCCACTTTGCCATTTACTATTATTATAATTGGTTTTCCTCTAAATGAGCCTCCAATTACTTTTTCATTTTTATTCAACCTAACGCTAAAGTTTTCAATAAAATATTTAGAAGTAGCTCCATCTTTTTTATTAATGTTTATATCCGACATATTTCATAAGAATGTTTTATTACCATTTGTAAATGCTTATAAATGACTCTCTACATCTTCTTTATTATCTGGTATATTTTCCAATACCACACCAGCTGAGTGGTCCCATTTATACTCACCGTCTAACAAAGAAGTTTCAATTTCACAATGAAGGTCACCTTCTTTATACGCATCATCTTTGTTGTCGTCTTGTTGCTGTCTACGTATGTCATTTAATTCAATGTCCAAGTCATTTACTTCAACCTCATCCATGTATTTTATGGGAAAAATTTTTAGTTTTGTCTAATAGGTTGAATTTCACTTTGTTTAGTCCAGGAGCTATGTTTGTTGTCATAACCTAACCATTTCACTAAAACTTTATTACTTCGAGTCTTGAGTATTTTTTCTGCTCGGTAGGTGTCATCTTGTTTATCAATAGGTGATGGTTCTTGCTCATAAAATTTACCTAGAATAGGCTCGTCTGTAATGTCTTCAACTTCATACCTATTTGAATCACCTTAGGATATCTTATATCTTGTTAATTTTGAATATTTCCTCAGTAAATTAGATTTCTATAAAACCGACTGAAATTTTACAAGTTTAGTTGCTGCTTATGTTTTGTCTTACAAAGCAGGACTTTCCATTGAACACATCACAAAACCTGATCAACCTAAAACCATATCCAGCATTGCCAAGTATTATTTTTATTACCACATGAAGCAATTCTTGAGATATCCGAATAAGTTAACTAAATACGTTGATGATGACATCATCAAGCTCATACAGCAAAATATCCCCATAAGAAAAATATGGAAATACAAACTAGAACATACCAAAGAATCAATCACTAGGTTTTTACAAAAACACGACAAATCCAAAATTAGAAAGTATCATTGTGTGTTTTCTAAACATAACAAAACCATGGGTATCTTAGGAATAGGTTATGAATACATAGGCAAGGTCGTAAACATATCAGACGACAATTGGAAGTCATTTATTAAACTGACAAGTGATGGCTTAACTGAAATTGGTCAAAAGTTATTACAACAATCCATAGAAGGCTATGTGTATTGCATATTTGGCACACAGGCTAAGACCAGATGGTCTATCGAAAACAAAAGTGCTAAAAGCTCCCAAACTCAAGACATATTTCATAAACTAATACAAGACACTATCATTCAAGACGATCCAGCTGTGACTACATCAAACATGAGACAAGCCATACAAGACACCAATGTTGTTCTTAATATGGTGATTGGCCTGGATTTATCTTGGTTCCCTCAAATATGATTATCTAAGATCACTATTGAAGGTTTTAATAATATGCTCGCCATGGCTACTACCTCAATGAACTTTGGTAAAAGTGCAAATGTTAAGTATACAAAACCTAAAGAAGTGAATCCGGACCTGAAATTTATACCTAAACTTAATAATATAGTTAATCCGGAACATAAACCTAATTTAGTTAAGGCGAAACAAATCCTATTAAATCTAAACCTAATATTGTTAACCCGAACCCTAAATCTAAACAAGCAGACGTGTTGTCAGTCCTAAGTACAAGGTTAGTTTTGGTTTAATCATAGCTAAATTAATAATATAAACTTAATAAATAAATGGCATTAAACTATGGTTATGTACAACAAACAGCATCCAACGCAGAGAAACTGCACTTTGATATATTCTTCAGTGAAATAACACAAGCATGGAGTGGTCCTGCAAAAACGTTCAGCAGCATTCCACTGTCGCTTCCTTATGTAGAAAATATGCTTAACGATACTTTGAGGTTAATTATTCAAACACAAACATTTGACACTGATAGTACTCTATATGGTGATACTATGCTTCAGTATAAATTAGTACTTATTATGAAAAACAATTCAAGCAAAGAATTGGAGTTTAAACCTATATATATATTTGAGAAATATCATGGGGTAGTTAGAGGTAATAACAATAAGAAATAGAATTTCCCCGGAGGGTTGGGATAGTATTGTTTGTATCAGTCTTCGAAGGAGCTTCGAGAACTACATCTTCCCCTCAGGTAAGTACTTAACCCTCCGGGGAAATTCCATTTCTCCTTCACTCCTTTTTTGACTGACACTCACAATACTAGTGCAGACTATTTGTAGCTTCGGACATGACTATAACTAACCAAGGACAAGAAGGAATCCCAATATTAATGATCCCAACAAAAGGTATAATAGAACAATTAACAATACATCAACTGTATAACAATGTTCCAGGTTAAAATAGCCTTAACAAATGCAGATCAATCAGGAAGTTTAAGATAATGTTTTTCAACTGTTTTAGCAGAGCTCCAATCTCCTGCTTCCACAATCAAGTCTATGGGCAAACCAGCTGCTGCAGCAGTAGTGGTCGAGGCACTTCGTGTAGAGTGTCCTGTATACTCCAGTGGAATTCCAGCTAAGTGAATTGCTTGCGCTGGCCCGCGTGAGATTGTCTGACTAGAAACTGCCCTGTGTGGAGCAATAAACGAGACTAACAACTTGCGAGCCTTTCAAATCTGGGCTGTACGAGAAGTGTACACCTTCAGAGTCCTTACCACACAAATAGCACTGTGCTGGGGAATTCTTCATGTGCTCTGGAATTCAGAACTCCCAGGCTTCCTCCTTTATCAAGGTGAATTCAAGGTCTAAGGCTGCTAGTTCATGAGCCCTTGCAGCTGTTGTAAGGACCAGAAGGATGGTAACCTTGAAGGTCAACATTTTCAGGGAGATCTTCTCCACAGGCTCCTGTTGTCTTAGGAAGTCAAAAGGCCGATCTCCACTTCGACCGTATCGTAGGGTAGTGTACCAAAACGTAGCATACCGTACCGTATGCAGGTACGTACTGCATTTTCCACTTCGTCGGTTTTGACAAACCGTACAGAAACGACGTAATATGAAAGGCGCGAATTTTGATTATATTTTTAATATGGCGGTAGTCAGTAGAAAAACACTTTTGCTTTTTTGTTAAAAAGATTGAAAACAGAGAAAACAAACATAAAAAATCAGTGTGGATACGAAAACTATTTGAACAACGCAAGATTAAACGAGAGTTCTATTTATTAGTCCAAGATTTACTTTTGTGTGATGAAGAATTCTTTTTCAAATATTTTTGTATGACTCCTGTTCAATATGAAGAAGTGCTAACCATGGTCGCACCAGAAATACAGAAGTCGTGCATAACTCGACAGTGCATAGGGCCTAGTGAGCGACTTTGTGTGACACTCAGATATCTAACGACTGGTGATTCCCAGACAACCATAGCAATGAACTTTCGAATTAGCCCAACTACCATTGAAAGAATTATCTTTTCAACTTGTGAAGCATTGTGGAAAGTACTATCACCATATATGAAGTGTCCAAACAATGAGGCAGAATGGAAGCGCATAGCACTGGAGTTTGAAATGAAGTGGAATTTTCCGCATTGTATTGGTGCGCTAGATGGAAAACACGTTGTGATGCAGGCACCAGCAAACTCTGGTTCCATGTTCTTCAATTATAAGAAAACTCATTCAATTGTCCTAATGGCTATTTGCAATGCAAACTACCAATTCACATTAGTTGATATTGGTGACTCAGGACGAAATAGCGACGGTGGTGTATTTTCTTACAGTACCTTGGGCGATTCAATTGAGAAAGACAGGTTAGGCATCCCTCGGCCTGAAGCATTCCCTTGTTCTCAGAAATGCTATCCATATGTCATAGTGGCAGACGAGGCTTTTCAGTTACAACAAAATATAATGAAACCTTATCCTAGAGAAGTTCTAGGAATATCTGAGCGGGTATTCAACTAATGGCTGTCAAGGGCTAGGAGAGTAATTGAAAATGCGTTTGGAATCTTAGCTGCATGATTTCGAGTATTTCATCGTCCAATTCACGCCAGAGTTGAAATGGTTAGTAGAATTACACAAGCCGTAGTCGCTCTGCACAATTATCTTATGGCTGGAAGGTCCTTTTTGCAAAGTACAAAATACTGCCCTGCTGGTTTTGTGGACTACGACACAGAGAACGGAACACAACTTGGGGAATGGAGAGAAGTGACACAAGGAGATCAGGGATTAAGAGCTATCAACAACGCTGGATCAAACAACTACTCTCGTGACGCAAAGCTAGTTAGAGAAGATTTTAAAAACTATTTTATGTCACCAAAAGGACAAGTACCGTGGCAGTGGAACGCAGTACATGCTACGGTAAATTGTTTTCAGAACAACGTCTATGATTAACTTAACAAAGAAAAGTTTGTCAATTCTGTCACTGTTCATATAACATAACATTACTAATTGATACAGTTTTTACCCTAATGTCAAACTGTCACATGTTCCAAATTACAAAACTTTATAGGTCAATCCCATATCGTAAAATTATGGTTAAGTGATTATGGTAGCTAATGCAAACATAAAGTACGAATAATAAGGCCCTTGAATAACGTTTTTGAAAAAGACTTTTATTAGAGTTCATCATTATCCTCATACTCAGCAAGAAGCTGCAATACTTTGATCTTTGCCAATTTGTTTTTCTTTACTGTCAAATTCTTAAAGCTAGTAACCAAACTGGAACAGAAAAGAACATCCTGGTCGTCTGAGTAGGTTGGCATGAAAAAAATTGGTGCAGTATGTCATATATAAATTGGGAATGTTGCAAAATGCATTTATTTATTCTTGTTCAATATCAACTTGTTGCCCCAAAGTAAATTCATTTCATACCTATCATGTTGTACTGACTTGGCATGTGCTAGATGCATCATGTCAAAGAGATCATTTGTGAGTATCATACTGTCCTTGTGTGAACAAAGAGATCTAAACAATTTGTTCTGACTTGAGTGATGTACCCTTACTCCTACCTCTTTTAATTTTTAGATTTTTTCAGTGAGCAGTACTTTGGTTTCGGGGGCTTAGCTCGGAAAACGCCTTTCATAAATCGAGACACTATCGGTAATTCACTAAGTGACACCGAAGCGATGAGGTCATGGGTCTGTGAGATTGCAGATTTGTACACTGCAATAGTCCTATACTCAAAGTCCTTCTCCTTCAACAACTCAGCCAAAAATGAAAGCGCTGATGTTAAAGGTGCTGAAAGAGGACACCATCCATGCTTGGAACACTAGACAGCCCAGGTCCTCCATGATCCTGAGTATCTCGTTTGAGTAGACTCATTCCATAATGACAGGAGGATCTGGACAACCTCTGGTGAAAAACCTGCTGCTTCGATACGTCTCCGGATACGGGCCATACTGTCACATTGAAGGATGCCCACAGAGGATGATGGGCCTGCCGGTCGAATGGGAGGTCCAATAGCGACTTGGAAGTTGGGAGGAGTAGTGGGCACTCGACCAACGTGTGCGCCAGCAGTGGATACCAGGGTTGATTGGACCAGTTCGGTACTATCACAAATGCTGTTGCTTCATCGTTCTGAATCTTCCTCACTACTTGCAGGAGAAGGTTCACTGAGGGGTGAACTAGGCTCTTCCACCTGCTCCAGTCCTGGAGATAGGCATCTATGGCTACTGCCCCCAGATATGGAAACCTTGAAAAATAATGCTCCACTTGGTGGGTTAACCTCAAGGCAAATAGATCGATCTCTAGGACGTAGAGACGATTGACAACCTCCTGAAATATGGAGGGATTCAGTGTCCACTCCACCATGGGGTCGAACTGCCGAGAGGCTACGTCAGCCTCGATGTTGGCTTTCTCAGCAATATGTGATGCTGTCACCCATGATCCAATCTGGAGGACATGACACCAGAGCTCCAGTGCTACGGTTGATAAGGAAGGGGATCTGGTTAATATATGCAACTGCTGTTGTGTTGTCTAAGCGTAGGTGAATATGGCGTGGTGAACTTGTCCGATGCCTTGTTAAGGCCAGAATGGCAAGGTGAGCGATTGGTGTGTAGTTTCAGGGAATACTGCCAAATCAGATTCAGCTTCTCCATTGATACGGATAGGGACATCTTTGTGGAATCGAGCATTGCTCCCAAGAACAGCAGTTGCTGCAAGGGGCACTGAGAGCACTTTTCCTGGTTGATGATGAATTCCAACCCCTCGAGAAGACTCACAATCTTCCCAAAGATCGTGCGTAGAACATCTGGATCCTGATGGAGAACAAGCATGTTGTCCAGGTAAGCCACAATGAGGATACCCAAAGTTCGAATATGGGCTATGACTGGGGTCATTAGACTGGTCAAAGCCCGAGGAGCCGATTTCAGCCCGAATGGCAGACATTGGAACTCGAACGTCTTTCCATTGAACACGAACGTCAGGAACTTGCGGTAATCTACATGAACCGAAAACGAGTAGTAAGCATCCTTCAGGTCGAGCTTCATCATATAATCGTTGGGTTGGATCAATGTACGAACCACAGGGAGACCCTCCAACTTGAATGACCAATCTTCTACAAATCTGTTTAATAGCTTCAGGTTGATGATTTGCCGAAAGTCCTCCTTCGATCTGTCCTTCTCCACTAGGAACAGGGAGGAGATCAACTGATTCTCTACTGGTTGGACCTTTTGGATTGCCTTCATCCCTAGAAGCATCTGAAGGGCATTGTCCATAAGCCTTGCTTGAAGTGGTGCCTTGGTTGTGGTGACTCTTGGTCGCCACTGATGAGGTGGTGAGGTAAATGAGATCTTGTACCCCAATAGCGTTTGAAGAACCCACTTGTCCTGCGTAATTTTTTCCAATTGTTTAAAAAATGAAGTAAGCGACCTGAAGGACTCTTGGAACATATTATCGAAGTTAAGGCTTGAAACTGATAGTCATAACTGACTGAAGGTTGGTCCCTGGTTTGGCTGGGTTTGAGGATTAGAGAGGCGTGGACGTTTTGATTGGGTATGACCAGATCGGGTATGTGACCAACTTCGCCTACCCTGTCTGGGGGTTTCATCAGCGGTACACTTGTTGGAGCTGCCACGAAAGGGCAGGGTTGGTGGGTTGGTCAACTAAAGCTACGTTTCACAGCAGGGGTACTGATGAGCTTCCGAGTGGTTGAGGAGTGGTCATGCTCATCTTTCCTTTTGTCATGAAATCTATCTGGAAAAAGATGCTTGTCAGTGGGTATCCCTTCTTTCAGGGTATGTTTACCCAGGTCAGTAAGGAATTCATTGCAGCGTCGTTGGCGCCAGTTATTCAGTCTTACATGAGCATTACCCAATAGAACCAAGGCATCCTCAAGGTAATCCTTGACAGTATCTGGACCTGGGCCCTCCCCCTCCTCTCCAGGGGTATCTAGTGCAGTAAGAGCAGCCAACAAGGGGCGAGTTACCATCACAAAGGGGGCTTGTTGTTCTGCCAAACCCTCATCAAAGGAAATTACATTGAGTATCAGTCGGAGAAGGAGTGAAGGAGAATTACATTAAAATCAATGGAAAGCATGTGTTCATCATAAACAAGTCATTTAACTTGAAGGACTATGTGAATGATCCTAGCAAAATTGTCTTGTTGTGCATTAAAGTTAAACAATATAATCCTCCAACATACTACAAGAATGAGTCTGTTTTGAGAATTTGCTTGGAATCTTAAATTTTTTTCACATTTAAATAAATGGCACTAAATTATGGTTACACACATGGCATCAATCGGCCGTGCATAAAAACATACTTGTTTAACTTTTTTTATAAAAGTATAACAGAAAATGTACAACATGCCCCAAAAACTATAAACAGCGGTTATCCAATTAGTTCCATTCATATGCCAGACATTACCAACAAAACAAGCATAACATTATTGAATCATACAATTGACAATGATAATGCTGTTAAGAGTGTTACTATTAAATATTCAATAGCCGTATTCACGAAAAACAATTCCAAAGAATCATCTAATATAAAAACCCATAGTATAAAACCTGGAGAAGTAACAGAATTTGGTGGTTTTCAAGCAGTTCCATTAGGTATTTCATTTTATCTCAAGGATCATGTCTCAGACATTAACGTGTCAATGTTTATATTCAAATTACTAAAATATCGAGTGAACCATATGGAAATAAATCTAATTTGAATGTTGCTGTGGGAACAGTTACGTTTGCGGATGAAGCTAAGAATGTTGCAGTTAAAGCTTAAATAAATAATCATAAATGTTGTATCAAGTTACTTAAAGTTTACTTAAGTTTTTCTTAATATAGCTTTAAGGAGTACTTAAGTTTGTCTAACAGTAGTCTTAAGTTTACTTAAAATTTACTTAAGTTTGTCTAACAGCAGATTTTAAGTAAATTTAAAGTAGTTTTTAGGAGTACTCATGTTTGTCTAACAATAAATTTTACGTAAATTTCCACCCTAAATAAGTGGATACTACAACAAAAACAGCACTGGAAAGACAACAACCAATCATTACTACGGAAAACCCAAAACTCACTGCGCAAAATAGAGTCAAAGATCCGAAGAAAGTAGAAGCTGGCAAGCGTCTAGCTGAAATGTCAAAACAAGCCAAACTTGCAAAAAAGAAAAAATTAGAAGAACTTCAAAACCAAACACATGAAGAGTCTAGGGGGTATTTACCAGCAGTAAGTATGGTGGTTTTTATACATGGAATTGGTATATTTTGCTATATGAAAAATAAACCCAAAACCGAAGAAATTAGTCCTGTAGTACAAGAACCAGAACCTACTACACAACCTAGTCCTACGGTAAACGATGTTAAACTAGACGCACTTAAGTAAAAAATTTAAAGATTTTTGCACATATAATAAATGAGTACTGAAACTAAATACATTAATCAAATTTATAGATCAGCTCTATTCACATTGTCAGCTGTTGGTGTTTCCATGTTAAGTAAGAAAGCATTTGGGGAGCCTCTAGGTACACCGCAAAATGTAAATGGAGAATTGAAACTAGCAGGAGCTGTTATGATTGGATCAGTATTGGTAAAATACCTCGAAGACAAAAAAATTATTGCAGAAAAAATTGAAGACATGAAAAAATCTTAGATTTTACTAAGATAAATAAATGGCTTCAACTGTAGCTGGAGGAATATTTAATGCATTTGGTTTTGCAGGCGCTAGGTTCTTGTTTAGCAAACTCAATCATTCTGGATACGAAGAAAAAATGAAAAGACATAACTTAGCTTTGGAAAATTGGCTTTTGAGAAAGAAAAATGGCATAAACGTGAAAGAGCAAAAGAAAAAATTGCTAGACTACGCCAAGAACTATCAGATGCCAATCAAAATATAAACACAACCAATGTTGCATTAACCGAATTACATGAAGAAGTTTCATGAGTTAAATTTAGACTTTGAACGAGAACCTGTCTTGGATGATTAATACAGACTATCAAATGAGATGCAAGAATACCAACATATTGCTTCCCGTGTTATGGGCCTAGCCGGGGGTTCAGTGCTAGGCAAAATTGCAGGTTATGTTTTTTAAAAAAATAATTTATTTACACATATAATAAAAGGATGAACAAAAGTTTAAAACAACTAAGACAAAAAGCTAAATCTCTAGGAATCAAAAATTGGTCAAAAATGAATAAAGATCAAGTACATGAAGCGTTAGGATTGGAGAAACTACCAAACTAGCGATCCAAGGATAGTGCAAAGTTTGAAAACGTAAACGTTGTTCACATGACATGTGAAAAGCATTGAAAGAATGGTTCATATCTGATGATGCCGTTTCAAAAACTGCCTGACTGAAATTAATTTTGAGATGTGCTTCGACATGCTGAACAGTAATAAAAAATAATAATAATAAAATCTACTTCTATAGCGGCATTTCCTTGAGCTCACATGGTTGCTTCGTGCCAGTACTTATGAGTTACAATTTAATTACAGAAATACCACATGTTTGTTTGAAATATTCAATTCCCAGGTTCTGAGAGCTATTATAAAGGCCCAACCCATGTCTCAATTACAAAGGGCATGCAACTTACTGTATATCCTAACATTGTTTGTAAAAGGAGTGAACTCCAATAAGTCTTAAAACTGACTTCACAAAGTCAAAAATTTTGTCAAAAGTGCTGTTTCAAAACTTAAAATAGCAACGTTGTAACTTTGTTTACTTCACTGTCCCACAGGTAACGCAATTTCTTATATGCAGTCAAAGAAAATCTGAGCAATACTCTTATTCTAAAAACATAGATGCACCATTACAATATTTCGACTACAAGATGTTCATAAATATGATCCCTGTCTATACGTATAGTACTACTGATACTACATTAGACTCTTGTTATATTATGTTCATACAGATCAAATTATAGACATCCATCTGCTAATTATGGCTGTTTACATTGTCTTTCGTCTTTATACTTAGGCAAGCCGTATTTAACATAGGATTTAAAGTGCTACGAAGTCTATATGTCTTCTTTATTCGTTTTGTTATGTAGTCTGCAAATTGATATATCAAAATATGGATATGAAATGCTAAATGCACAGCAAGCAAACAGCTTTGATTCAAATACCAAAAGTGTATATTTTATTGATCAACTTTGAACAAATATAAGTTTGTTTCATTGTATATTTGTAAAAGCTAAAAGATCACACCAGTTGATAGTCCAACACTGAAAGCAAGACAATTTCTTCGGTATATGTCCTCTTCATTGCCATGTTTTGTTACATACATCATTTATATTCTGTCGCTACGAAACTCCCATTCACCACGTGGTCTCGGGCCTCACAGCTTCACAGCGCTTGCGCGTTTGTGATTTCTACAAATATTCGCGTGTTTCGGGAACAGATCGCCAATTGACCTTTATGGCGATAAAAAACACGTGTAGCATCACGTGATTATTTTTGTAAACAAAGCGGGAAAGTTCGTACAAGCTTCCCGTGTACGAACTAGTCATTGTATTAAATACTTGTGTATAAAGCAGCAAATATTGAAGATTTTAGTGATGGTAGTTACTAAAAGATGTTCTTGGGGAACGTGCAAAATGATAGGAAGTACCTGGACCGTATGCAAACGAATAACGATGGCGATCCCGTGAGTTTCTTCCATTTTCCCGGAGCGAAAAGGGCTCCTGAGAGGCGCAGCCGGTGGATCGAAGTTTGTCGTCGAGGCGACTCTTTTGTTGGCAAAAAAGATCGCTACATCTGTAGTATT
>JAOBYK010903093.1:0-25435 GCA_025434845.1 Phenganax subtilis
CTTTTTGTGATCAATCAGCAAAAATTTTTTGTTATCAGGTGGCTAAAATTTTTTGTGATCAGAAGGCAAAAATTTTTTGTCATCAGGGGGCAAAAATTTTTTGTGATCAGGCAGCAAAAAATTTTTTTTTTGTAATAGACTACAAACATTTTTGGTGATGAGACGGCAAAATTTTTTTGAGATCTGGCGGCAAAGATACTTTGTAATCAGTTGGCAAAAATTTTTTGTGATCCAGCAGCAAAAATTTTTTTTTGATCGGACTGCTAAAATTATTTGTGATCAGGCGGCAAAAATTTTTTGTTATCAAACGGCTAAAATTTTTTTGTGATCAGACGGCAAACATTTTTTGTGATCAGGCGGCAAAAATTTTTTGTGATCTGACAGGAAAAATTTTTTTTGATCCGACTGCAAAAATTTATTGTGATCAGGCGGTAAATGTTTTTTGTGATCAGGCAGCAAAAATTTTTCTTTGAGGAGACTACAAAAACTTTTTGTGATCAATCGGCAAAAATTTTTTGTTATCAGGTGGCTAAAATTTTTTGTGATCAGAAGGCAAAAATTTTTTGTCATCAGCGGGCAAAAATTTTTTTTGATCAGGCAGCAAAAAATTTTTTTTTGTAACAGACTACAAACATTTTTTGTGATGAGACGGCCAAATTTTTTTGAGATCTGGCGGCAAAAATATTTTGTGATCAGGCGGCAAAAATTTTTTGTAATCAGGCAGCAAAAATTTTTTTTGATCCGGTGGCAAAAATTTTTTTTTGATCAGACTGCAAAAATTTTTTGTGCTCTGGCGAGAAATTTTTTTTTTTATCAGGCGGCAAAAATTTTTTGTGATCAGGCAACAAAAATTTTTTGTGATCAGGAGACAAGAACTTTATTTTGAAGATAGTGTCAAAATTTTTTGTGATCGGGCTGCAAAAATTTTTTTTGGATCAGACTGCAAAAGTTTTTTGTGATCCGGTGGCAAAACTTTTTTGTGATGAGGCAACAAAATTTTTTTTTTGATCAGCCTGCAAAAATTTTTTGTGATCAGGTGGCAAAAATTTTTTTTTATGTCTCTGAAAAATTTTTCGCGATCAGACGAGAAAAATTTTTTGTGATCCGGCGGGAAATTTTTTTTACGTTCAGGCGGCAAAAATTTTTTGTGTTTAGGCACCAAAAATTTTTTGTGATGGGGAAGCCAGAATTTTTTTTTATCAGAGTGCCAAAATTTTTTGTGATCAAGGCTGCAAAAATTTTTTTTAGATCAGACTGCAAAAATTTTTTGTGATCCGGCGGCAAAATTTTTTTGTGACCAGGCAACAAAATTTTTTCTTTTTGATCAGACTGCAAAATTTTTTTGTAATCAGGCAACAAAAATTTTCTGTGATCAGACGGCTAAAATTTTTTGTGATTAGGCGACAAAAATTTTTTTTTATCGGTCCGCAAAAATTTTTTGTTATAAGACGGCAAAAATTTTTTGTGATCAGACGGAAAAAATTTTTTGTTATCAGACGGCTAAAATTTTTTGTGATCAGACAGGAAAAATTTTTTGTCATCAACAGGGAAAAATATTTTTTTGATCAGGCAGCAAAAAATTTTTCGTTGATAAGACTGCAAAAATTTTTTGTGATCCGACGGCAAAATTTTTTTTGTGATCAGGCGGCAAAAATTTTTTGTTTTGAGAAGGTAAAAATTTTTTGTGATCAGACAGAAAAAATTTTTTGTTATCAGACGGCTAAAATTTTTTGTGATCAGACAGAAAAAATTTTTTGTCATCAAGGAGGCAAAAGATTTTTTTGATCAAGCAGCAAAAAATTTTTTTTTGATAAGACTGCAAAAATTTTTTTTGATCCGGCGGCAAAATTTTTTTTGTGATCAGGCGTAAAAATTGTTTGTGATCCGGCGGCAAAAATTTTTTTTTGATCGGACTGCTAAAATTATTTGTGATCAGGCGGCAAAAATTTTTTGTTATCAGACGGCAAAAATTTTTTGGTGATCAGACGGCAAACATTTTTTGTGATCAGGCGGCAAAAATTTTTTGTGATCTGACAGCAAAAATTTTTTTTGATCCGACGGCAAAAATTTATTGTGGTCAGGCGGCAAAAATTTTTAGTGATCAGGTAGAAAAAATTTTTCGTGATCAGGCGGCAAAAAATTTTTGTGATCAGGCAACCAAAATTTTTTGTGATTCGATAGCAAAAATTTTTTTTGATCCGACTGCAAAAATTTTTTGTGATCTGGTGGCAAAATTTTTTTGTGATCAGGTGGCAAAAAATTTTTGTGATCAGGCAACCAAAATTTTTTGTGATTCGATAGCAAAAATTTTTTTTGATCCGACTGCAAAAATTTTTTGTGATCTGGTGGCAAAATTTTTTTGTGATCAGGTGGCAAAATTTTTTTTTTGATCTGACTGTAAAAACTATTTGTGATCAGGCGGGAAAAATTTTTTGCTATAAGACGGAAAAAATTTTTTGTTATCAGACGGCTAAAATTTTTTGTGATCAGACGAAAAAAATTTTTTTAATCAGGCGGCAAAAATTTTTAGTGATCAGGTAGCCAAAATTTCTCGTGATCAGGCGGCAAAAAATTTTTGTGATCAGGCGGCAAAATTTTTTTGTGATCTGATAGGAAAAATTTTTTTTGATCCGACTGCAAAAATTTTTTGTGATCAGGCGGCCAAAGTTTTTTGTGATCTGGTGGCAAAATTTTTTTTTTGATGAGACTGCAAAAACTATTTGTGATCAGCCGGGAAAAATTTTTTGTTATAAAACGGCAAAAATTTTTAGTGATCAGACGGAAAAAATTTTTTGTTATACGACGGCTAAAATTTTTTGTGATCAGACGGCAAAAACTTTTTGTGATCAGGCAGCAAAACCTTTTCGTGATGAGGCGGCAAAAAATTTTTGTTATCCGGCGCCAAAAGTTTTTTTTTGAACTGACTGCAAAAATTTTTTTTTAACAGACGGCAAAATTTTTTTTGTGATCAGGCAGCAAAAATTTTTTGTTATCAGACAGCTAAAATTTTTTGTGATCAGACGGCTAAAATTTTTTGTGATCAGGCAGCAAAAAATTTTTGTGATCCGGCGGCAAAATTTTTTTTTTTTATCAGACTGCAAAAACTATTTGTGATCAGCCGGCAAAAATTTTTTGTTATAAGACGGCAAAAACTTTTTGTGATCAGACGGAAAAAATTTTTTGTTAGCAGACGGCTAAAATTTTTTGTGATCAGATGGCAAAAATTTTAGTTGTCAGGCGGCAAAAATTTTTAGTGATCAGGTAGCAAAAATTTTTCGTGATCAGGCGGCAAAAAATTTTTGTGATCAGGCAGCCAAAATTTTTTGTGATCCGATAGCAAAAATTTTTTTTGATCGGACTGCAAAAATTTTTTGTGATCTGGTGGCAAAAGTTTTTTGTGATCAGGTGGCAAAATTCTTTTTTTGATCAGACTGAAAAACTATTTGTGATCAGGTGGGAAAAATTTTTTGTTATAAGACGAGAAAAATTTTTTGTTATCAGACGGCTAAAATTTTTTGTGATCAGACGAAAAAAACTTTTTGTGATCAGGCGGCAAAAATTTTCAGTGATCAGGTAGCAAAAATTTCTCGTGATCAGGCGGCAAAAAATTTTTGTGATCGGGCGGCCAAAATTTTTTGTGATCCGATAGCAAAAATTTTTTTTGATCCGACTGCAAAAATTTTTTGTGATCAGGCGGCAAAAGTTTTTTGCGATCTGGTGGCAAAATTTTTTTTTTGATGAGACTGCAAAAACTATTTGTGATCAGCCGGGAAAAATTTTTTGTTATAAAACGGCAAAAATTTTTAGTGATCAGACAGAAAAAATTTTTTGTTATCAGACGGCTAAAATTTTTTGTGATCAGACGGCAAAAGCTTTTTGAGATCAGGCAGCTAAACCTTTTCGTGATCAGGCGGCAAAAAATTTTTGTTATCAGGCGCCAAAAGTTTTTTTTTGAACTGAGAGCAAAAATTTTTTTTGATCTGACTGCAAAAATTTTTTGTTATCAGACGGCTAAAATTTTATGTGATCAGACGGCAAAAATTTTTTGTGATCAGGCAGCAAAAAATTTTTGTGATCCGGCGGCAAAATTTTTTTTTTTATCAGACTGCAAAAACTTTTTGTGATCAGACGGAAAAAATTTTTTGTTAGCAGACGGCTAAAATTTTTTGTGATCAGATGGCAAAAATTTTAGTTGTCAGGCGGCAAAAATTTTTAGTGATCAGGTAGCAAAAATTTTTCGTGATCAGGCGGCAAAAAATTTTTGTGATCAGGCAGCCAAAATTTTTTGTGATCCGATAGCAAAAATTTTTTTTGATCGGACTGAAAAATTTTTTGTGATCTGGTGGCAAAAGTTTTTTGTGATCAGGTGGCAAAATTCTTTTTTGGATCAGACTGAAAAACTATTTGTGATCAGGCGGGAAAAATTTTTTGTTATAAGACGGAAAAAATTTTTTGTTATCAGACGGCTAAAATTTTTTGTGATCCGACGAAAAAAACTTTTTGTGATCAGGCGGCAAAAAATTTTTGTGATCAGGCGGCCAAAATTTTTTGTGATCCGATAGCAAAAATTTTTTTTGATGCGACTGCAAAAATTTTTTGTGATCAGGCGGCAAAAGTTTTTTGTGATCTGGCGGCCAAATTTTTTTTTTGATGAGACTGCAAAAACTATTTGTGATCAGCCGGGAAAAATTTTTTCTTATAAAACGGCAAAAATTTTTAGTGATCAGACAGAAAAAATTTTTTGTTATCAGACGGCTAAAATTTTTTGTGATCAGACGGCAAAAATTTTTGTGATCAGGCAGCAAAACCTTTTCGTGATCAGGCGGCAAAAAATTTTTGTTATCAGGTGCCAAAAGTTTTTTTTTTAACTGACAGCAAAAATTTTTTTTGATCTGACTGCAAAAATTTTTTGTGATCACACGGCAAAAGTTTTTTGTGATCAGACGGCAAAAATTTTTTGTGATTAGGCGGCAAAAATTTTTTATTATCGGCCGGCAAAAGTTTTTGTGATCTGACGGCAAAAATTTTTTGTGATCAGGCGGCAAAAATTTTTTGTGATCAGGCAGCAAAAATTTTTGGTGATCAGGCGGCAAAAGTTTTTTGCCATTAGGCGGCAAAAATTCTTTGTGATCTGACAGCAAATATTTTTTTTGATCCTACTGCAAAAATTTTTTGTGATCAGGCGGCAAAAGTTTTTTGTGATCAGACAGCAAAAATTTTTTTTGATCAGGGGGCAAAAATTTTTTGTGATCAGGCAGCAAAAAGTTTTTTTTATGATCAGAATGCAAAAATTTTTTTTGATCCGACTGCAATAATTTTTTGTGATCAGGCGACAAACGTTTTTGATGATCAGGCAGCAAAAATTTTTTTTTGATCAGACTCTAAAAACTTTTTGTGATCAGGCAGCAAAAATTTTTTGTTATCAGACGGCTAAATTTTTTTGTGATAAGACGGCAAAAAATTTTCGTGATCATGCGGCAAAAATTTTTTGTGATCAAGCTGGAAAAATTTTTTGTGATCTGGCTGCAAAAATTTTTTGTTATCAGACGGCTAAATATTTTTGTGATCAGACTAGAAAAATTTTTTGTCTTCAGAGGGCAAAATTTTTTTGTGATAAAGCAGCAAAAAAATTTTTTTTGATCAGAGAGCAAAAATTTATTGTGACCCGGCTGCAAAAATTTTTTGTGATCAGGCGGCAAAAATTTTGTTATTGTCAGAGGGCAAAATTGTTTTGTGATTAAACGGCAAAAATTTTTTGTGATCAGGCAGCAAAAATTTTTTGTGATCACGCGGCAAAAGTTTTCCGTGATCAGACAGCAAAAAATTTTTTTTGATCAGGTGGCAAAAGTTTTTTGTGATCAGAGAGCAAAAAATTTTTTGTGATCAAGCGGCAAAAGTTTTTTGTGATCGGGAGGTAAAAATTTTTTTTTGATCAGGCCGCAAAAAATTTTTGAGATCAGGCTGCAAAAATTTTTTTTTGTATCAGACTGCAAAAATTTTTTGTGATCCGGCGGCAAAGTTTGTTTGTCATCAGGCAACAAAATTTTTTTTTTGATCAGACTGCAAAAATTTTTTGTGATCTGACTGCAAAAATTTTTTGTGATCAGGGCGCAAATATTTTTTGTGTTCAGGCCCCAAAAATTTTTTGTGATCAGGCGGCATAATTTTTTTTAGATAGCAAGGAAAAATTTTTTTTTCATCAGACTGCATAATTTTTTTGTGATCCGGCGGCAAAAATATTTTTTGATCAGGTGGGAAAAATTTTTTGTGATCTGGCGGTAAAGTTTTTCGTGATCGGGAGACAAAACATTTTTTTGATCAAAGTGCAAAAATTTTTTTGTGATCCAGTGGCAAAAATTTTTTGTGATCAGGCAACAAAAAATTTTTGTGTTCCTGCGGCAAATTTTTTGTGATCAGGCGTAATGAATTTTTTTGATCGGTAAGGAAAATTTTTTTTTCATCAGACTACAATTTTTTTTGTGATCAGGCGCCAAAATTTTGCGTGATCAGGCGGCAAAAATTGATCGCGAGACAAAAATTTTTTTTTGATCAGCCTGCAAAAATTTTTTGTGATCAGGCGGAAAAAATTTTCTGTGATCAGGCCGAAAAATTTTTTGTGATCAGGCGGAAAAAGTTTTTTGTGATCGGGAGGCAAAAATTTTTTTTGTATCAGACTGTAAAAATTTTTTGTGATCCGGCGGCAAAGTTTTTTTGTCATCAGGCAACAAAATTTTTTTTTTGATCAGACCGCAAAAATTTATTGTGATCTGACTGCAAAAATTTTTTATGATCAGGCCGCAAAAATTTTTTGTGATCAGTGAGCTATAAACCTTTTTTCACCGGTAGGAAAAGTTTTTTTTTCATCAAACTGCATAATTTTTTCGTGATCCGGCGGCAAAAATATTTTTTGATCAGGCGGCAAAAATTTTTTGTGATTATTCGATAAAGTTTTTTATGATCGGGAGACTAAAATATTTTTTTGATCAGAGTGCCAAAATTTTTTGTGATCCGGTGGCAAAAGTTTTTTGTGATCAGGCAACAATATTTTTTTTTTGATCAGGCTGCAAAAATTTTTTTTGATCTGGCGGTAAAGTTTTTTGTGATCGAGAGTTAAAAATTTTCTTTGGATCAGACTAAAAAAATTTTTTGTGTTAATACGGCAAATTTTTTTGTGATCAGGAGTGATAAATATTTTTGATCGGTATGAAAAATTTTTTTTTCATCAAACTGCAAAATTTTTTTTTGATTAGACTGCAAAAATTTTTTGTGATGTGACTGCAAAAATTTTTTGTGATCGGGAGGCATAAATTTTTTTTGATCAGATTGCAAAAATTTTTTGTGATCAGGCGGCAAATTTTTTTTGTCATCAGGCGGCAAAAATTTTTTTGTGATCAGGCGGCAAAAATTTTCTTGATCCGGCGGCAAAGTTTTTTTTTGATCGGGCAACAAAAATTTTTTTTTGATCAGGCTGCAAAAATTTTTTTTTGGACAAATTGCAAAACTTTTTTGTGATCTGACTGCAAATAATTTTTCTGATCAGGCCGCAAAAATTTTTTGTGATCAGGCGGCAATAATTTTTTGTGATCAGGCGGGAAAAATTTTTTGTGATCCAGCGGTAAATTTTTTTTGTGATCAGGTGGCAAAAATTTTTTGTGATCAGGTGGCAAAAATTTTTTTGTCATTGTGAGGGAAATATTTTTTTTTGATCAGACTGTAAATTTTTAGTTATCAGGCGACAAAAATTTTTTGTGATCAGGAGGCAAAAATTTTTTTTTGATCAGACTGCAAAAAATTTTGTGATCGGGCGGCCATTTTTTTTTGTGATCAGGCGGCAAAAACTTTTTGGGATCAGGCGGCATAATTTTTTTGTGATCAGGAAACAAAAGTTTTTTTTTGATCAGACCGCAAAAATTTTTTGTGACCTGACTGCAAAGTTTTTTTTGTGATCTGACTCCAAAAAATTTTTGTGGTCAGGTAGCAAAAATTTTTTGTGATCAGGCGGCAAAAATTTTTTGTGATCAGGCGGCATAATTTTTTCTTGATCGGTTGGAAAAATTTTTTTTCATCAGACTGCAAAATTTTTTGTGATCAGGCGGCAAAAATTTTTTTCGAACAGGCGGCAAAAATTTTTTGTGAACTGGCGGCAAAGATTTTGTGTGATCAGGCGGCAAAAATTTTTTGTGATTAGGTGGCAAAAATTTTTTGTGATCGGAAGGCAAAAATTTTTTTTTCATCAGACTGCAAAAATTTTTTGTGATCAGGTGACAAAAATTTTTTGTAATCGGGAGGGAAAAATTTTTTTTTGATCAAACTGCAAAAAGTTTTTGTGATCCGGCGGCAAATTTTTTTTGTGATCAGGCGGCAAAAATTTTTTGTAATCATACGGCAAAATCTTTTTTTGATCCGGCGGCAAAATTTTTTTTTTTGAACAGACTGCAAAAATTTTTTGTGATCCAGCGGCAAAATTTTTTGGTCATCAGGGGCAAAAATTTTTTGTGATCAGGCCGCAAAATTTTTTTTTTGATCAGACTGCAAAAATGATTTTTATCACAGGGTAAAAATTTTTTGTTATCAGACGGCAAAAATTTTTTCTGATCAGGCGGCAAAAATTTTTTGCCTTCTGGAGGCAAAAATTTTTTCTGATCAGGCAGCAAAAAATTTTTTTTTGATCAAACTGCAAAAACTTTTTGTGAACACGCGGAAAAAATTTTTTGTTATCAGACGGCAAAAAATTTTTGTGATGTGACGGAAAAAATTTTTTTTTGATCAGGCGGCAAAAATTTTTTTTTTATCAGACCGAAGAAATTTTTAGTGATCTGACAGCAAAAGTTTTTTGTGATCAGGCGGCAAAAGTTTTTTGTGATCAGGCAGCAAAAATTTTTTTTGATCAGACTGCAAAAATTTTTTACGATCAGGCGGCAAAAATTTTTTGTGATCGAGAGGCAAAAATTTTTTGTGATGAGGCGGCAAAAATTTTTTGTTATTGGGAGGCAAAAATTTTTTGAGATCTGGCAGCAAAGTTTTTTGTCATCAGGCAACAAAATTTTTTTTTGATCAGACCGCAAAAATTTTCTGTGATCCGACAGCAAAAAATTTTTTTGATCCAACTGCAAAAATTTTTTGTGATCAGGCGGCAAAAGTTTTTTGTGATCAGGCAGCAAAAATTTTTTTTTCATCACGCTGCAAAAACTTTTTGTTATCAGAGGGCTAAAATTTTTTGTGATCAGACCGCAAAAATTTTTTCTCATCAGGGAGCAAAAATTTTTTCTGATCAGGCAGCAAAAAAATTTTTTTTGATCAGACTGCAAGAATTTTTTGTGATCCTGCGAGAAAACTTTTTTGTGATCAGGCGGAAAAATTTTTTGTGATCAGGCCGCAAAATTTTTTTCTTGATCAGACTGCAAAAATTTTTTTTTATCAGAGGGTAAAAATTTTTTGTTATCAGACGGCTAAAATTTTTTGTGATCAGACGGCAAAAATTTTTTGCCATCTGGAGGCCAAATTTTTTTCTGATCAGGCAGCAAAAAATTTTTTTTTGATCAAACTGCAAAAACTTTTTGTGAACTCGCGGCAAAAAGTTTTTGTTAGCAGACGGCAAAAAATTTTTGTGATGTGACGGAAAAAATTTTTTTGTGATCAGGCGGCAAAAATTTTTTTTTTATCAGACTGAAAAAATTTTTAGTGATCTGACTGCAAAATTTTTTTTTGATCAGGCGGCAAAAGTTTTTTGTGATCAGGCAGCAAAAATTTTTTTTGATCATTCTGCAAAAATTTTTGTGATCAGGCGGCAAAAGTTTTTTGTGATCAGGCAGCAAAAATTTGTTTTTCATCAGACTGCAAAAACTTTTTGTTATCAGACGGCTAAAATATTTTGTGATCAGACGGCAAAAATTTTTTGTCATCAGGAGGCAAAAATTTTTTCTGATCAGACTGCAAAAATTTTTTGTGATCCGGCGGCAAAACTTTTTTGTGATTAGGCGGCAAAACTTTTTTGTGATCAGGCCGCAAAATTTTTCTTTTGATCAGACTGCAAAAATTTTTTTTATCTGAGGGTAAAAATTTTTTGTTATCAGACGGCTAAAATTTTTTGTGATCAGACGGCAAAAATTTATTCTCATCAGGGGGCAAAAATTTTTTCTGATCAGGCGGAAAAAAATTTTTTTTGATCAGACTGCAAGAATTTTTTGTGATCCTGCGGCAAAACTTTTTCGTGATCAGGCGGAAAAGTTTTTTGTGATCAGGCCACAAAATTTTTTTTTTGATCAGACTGCAAAAATTTTTTTTTATCAGAGGGTAAAAATTTTTTGTTATCAGACGGCTAAAATTTTTTGTGATCAGACGGCAAAAGTTTTTTGCCATCTGGAGCAAAAATTTTTTCTGATCAGGCAGCAAAAAATTTTTTTTTGATCAAACTGCAAAAACTTTTTGTGAACACGAGGCAAAAATTTTTTGTTGTCGGGCGGCAAAAATTGATCGGGAGGCCAAAGTTTTTTTTTGATCAGACTGCAAAATAATTTTGTGATCAGGTGGCAAAAATTTATTGTAATCTGACTGCAAAAATTTTTTGTGATCAGGCCGCAAAAATTTTTTGTGATCAGGCTGCAAAAATTTTTTTCGGATCAGACTGCAAAAATTTTTTGTGATCCGGCGGCAAAGTTTTTTTGTCATCAGGCAACAAAATTTTTTTTTTGATCAGACCGCAAAATTTAATTGTGATCTGACTGCAAAAATTTTTTGTGATCAGGCCACAAAAATTTTTTGTGATCAGTGAGCCATAAATTTTTTTTGACCGGCATGAAAAACTTTTTTTTAATCAGACTGCATAATTTTTTTTGTGATCCGGCGGCAAAAATATTTTTTGATCAGGCGGCAAAAATTTTTTGTGATCTGGCGGTAAAGTTTTTTGTGATCAGGTGTGATAAATTTTTTTGATTGATATGAAAAAATTTTTTTTCATCAGACTGCAAAATTTTTTTTTGATCAGCCTGCAAAAATTTTTTGTGATCAGGCGACAAAAATTTTTTTGTGATCAGAAGGCAAAAATTTTTTTTTGATCAGACTGAAAAAATTTTTAGTGATCCAGCTGCAAAATTTTTTTGTGATTAGGCGGTAAAAATTTTTCGTGATCAGGCGGCAAAATAATTTTGTGATCAGGCGGCAAAAATTTATTGTGATCAAGAAGCAAAAATTTTTTTTTGATCAGACTGCAAAAATTTTTTGTTATCTGGCGGCAAATTTTTTTTGTGATCGGGAGGCAAAAATTTTTTTTTGATCAGCGTGCAAAAATTTTTTCTGATCAAGCTGCAAAAACTTTTTTTGTATCAGACTGCAAAATTTTTTGGGATCTGGCGGCAAAGTTTTTTTTTCATCAGGCAACAAAATTTTTTTTGATAAAACCGCAAAAATTTGTTGTGATCTGACTGCAAAAATTTTTTGTGATCAGGCTGCAAATATTTTTTGTGATGAGGCTGCAAAAATTTTTTTTCGATCTGACAGCAAAAATTTTTTTGTGATCCGGCGGCAAAGTTTTTTTTGTCATCAGGCAACAAAATTTTTTTTTTGATCAGACCGCAAAAATTTTTTGTGATCTTACTGCAAAAATTTTTTGTGATAAGGCCGCTAAAATTTTTTGGGATCAGGCCGCAAAAATTTTTTGTGATCAGGCGGCATAAATTTTTTTTTAAAGATAGGAAAAATTTTTTTTTTATCGGACTGCATAATTTTTTGTGATCCGGCGGCAAAAATATTTTTTGATCAGGTGGGAAAAATTTTTTGTGAACTGGCAGTAAAGTTTTTTGTGATCGGGAGACAAAAGTTTTTTTTTGATCAGAGT
Source organism: Phenganax subtilis (assembly GCA_025434845.1). Lineage (NCBI taxonomy): Eukaryota > Metazoa > Cnidaria > Anthozoa > Malacalcyonacea > Clavulariidae > Phenganax > Phenganax subtilis. Next base: position 11,834 of record JAOBYK010903093.1, read on the forward strand.
GCAAAAGTTTTTTTGTGATCTGGTGGCAAAAATTTTTTGTGATCAGGCAACAATAATTTTTTTCTGATCAGACCGCAAAAATTTTTTGTGATCCGGCCGCAAAAATTTTTTTTTGATCAGACAACAAAAATTTTTTGTGTTCCTGCGGCAAATTTTTTTGTGATCAGGCGTGATAAATTTTTTTGATCGGTAAGAAAAATTTTTTTTTCATCAGACTGCAATATTTTTTTGTGATCAGGCGGCAAAATTTTTTGTGATCAGGCGGAAAAATTTTTTTTTGATAAGGCTGCAAAATTTTTTTGTGATGTGACTGCAAAAATTTTTTGTGATCGGGAGGCATAAATTTTTTTTGATCAGATTGCAAAAATTTTTTTTGGATCAGACTGCAAAAATTTTTTGTGATCCGGCGGCAAAGTTTTTTTGTCATCAGGCAACAAAATTTTTTTTTGATCAGTCCGCAAAAATTTATTGTGATCCGACTGCAAAAATTTTTTGTGATAAGGCCGCAAAAATTTTTTGTGATCAGTGAGCCATAAATTTTTTTTGACCGGCAGGAAAAATTTTTTTTTCATCAGACTGCATAATTTTTTTGTGATCCGGCGGCAAAAATATTTTTTGATCAGGCGGCAAAAATTTTTTGTGATTATTCGATAAAGTTTTTTATGATCGGGAGACTAAAATATTTTTTTGATCAGAGTGCCAAAATTTTTTGTGATCCGGTGGCAAAAGTTTTTTGTGATCAGGCAACAATATTTTTTTTTTGATCAGACTGCAAAAATTTTTTGTGATTCGGCGGCAAATTTTTTTTGTGATCAGGCGGCAAAAATTTTTTGTGATCAGGCAGCAAAAATTTTTTGTGATCCGCCGGCATAGTTTTTTTTTGATCAGGCTACAATTTTTTTTTGTTGATTAGACTGCAAAAATTTTTGTGATGTGACTGCAAAAATTTTTTGTGATCAGGCTGCAAAAATTTTTTTTCATCAGGAGGCAAAAATTTTTTGTGATCCAGTGGTAAATTTTTTTTGTAATCAGGCAGCAAAATTTTTTTTTTGATTAGACCGCAAAATTTTTTTGTGATATGACTGCAAAACTTTTTTGTGATCAAGCTGCAATAATTTTTTTTCATCACGCGGCAAAAATTTTTTGTGATCCAGCGGCAAATTTTTTTTGTGATCAGGCAGCAAAACTTTTTTGTGATCAGGCCTCAAAAATTTTTGTGATCAGGCGGCAAAATTTTTTTGTGATCTGGCGGCCAATTTTTTTTATTGATCCGGCAACAAAATTTTTTTTTTGATCGGACTGCAAAAATTTTTTTGTGGTCAGGCGACAAAAAGTTTTTTGTGATCGGAAGGCAAAAATTTTTTTTGATCAGACTGCAAAAATTTTTTGTGATTCGGTGGCAAATTTTTTTTGTGATCCGGCGGCAAATTTTTTCTGTGATGAGACGGCAAAAATTTTTTGTGATCGGAAGGCAAAAATGATCCGGCGGCAAACTTTTTGTTTGATCAGAGTGCAAAAATTTTTTCTGATCAGGCTGCAAAAAGTTTTTTTGGATCAGACTGCGAAACTTTTTTGTGATCAGGCAGCAAAAATTTTTTGTGATCCGGCGGCAAAAATTTTTTTTGATCAGACTGCAAAAATTTTTTGTGATCTGGCGGCAATTTTTTTTTGTGATCAGGCTGCAAAAACTTTTTTTGGATCAAACTGCAAAATTATTTTCTGATCCGGCGGGAAAGTTTTTTTGTGATCAGGAAACAAATTTTTTTTTTTGATCAGACCGCAAAAACTTTTTGTGATCTGACTGCAAAAATTTTTTGTGATCAGGCGGCAAAAATTTTTTGTGATTAGGCGGCAAATTTTTTTTGTGATCAGGCAGCAAATATTTTTTTGTGATCAGACTGCAAAAACTTTTTGTTATCAGACTGCTAAAGTTTTTTGTGATCAGGCGGCAAAAATTTTTTGTTGTCAGAGGGCAAAAAAGTTTTGTGATCAGACGGCAAAAATTTTTTTTCATCAGGTGGCAAAAATTTTTTGTGATGTGGCGGTAAATTTTCTTTTGTGATCAGGCCGCAAAAATTTTTTGTGATCAGGCAGCAAGTTTTTTGTGATGAGGCAGCAAAAATATTTTTTGATTAGACTGCAAAAACTTTTTGTGATCAGGCGGCAAAAACTTTTTGTGATCAGGTGGCCAAAGTTTTTTGTGATCCGACAGCAAAATTTTTTTTTTAATTCGACTCCAAAATTTTTTTGTGATCAGGCGGTAAAAGTTTTTTGTGATCAGGCAGCAAAAATTTTTCTTTGATCAGACTGCAAAAACTTTTTGAGATTAGGCGGGAAAAATTTTTTGTTATCAGACGGCTAAAATTTTTGCGATCAGACGGCAAAAATTTTTTGTGATCAGGCCGCAAAAATTTTTTGTTGTCAAAGAGCAAAAAAGTTTTGTGATCAGACGGCAAAAATTTTTTTTCATCAGGTGGCAAAAATTTTTTGTGATGTGGCAGTAAAGTTTTTTTGTGATCAGGCGGCAAAAATTTTTTGTGATCAGGCGGCAAGTTTTTTGTGATCCGGCAGCAAAAATTTTTTTTTGATCAGGCGGCAAAAATTTTTTGTGATCAAGTGGCCAAAGTTTTTTGTGATCTGACATCAAAAATTTTTTTGATTCGACTGCAAAAATTTTTGTGATCAGGCGACAAGAATTTTTGAGATCAGGTAGCAAAAATTTTTTTTGAATCAAACTGAAAAAATTTTTAGTGATCCAGCTGCAAAAATTTTTTGTGATTAGGTGGCAAAATTTTTTTGTTATCAGAGGGTAAAATTTTTTTTTTATCTGACGGCAAGTTTTTTTTGATCTGACAGCAAAAATTTTTTTTGATCTGACTGCAAAAATTTTTTGTGATCAGGCGGCAGGTTTTTTGTGATCAGGCAGCAAAAATTTTTTTTTGATCAGACTGCAAAAACTTTTTGTGATCAGGCGGCAAAAATTTTTTGTGATCAGGTGGCAAAAATTTTTTTTGATTCAACTGCAAAAATATTTTGTGATCAGGCGGTAAAAGTTTTTTGTGATCGGGCAGCAAAAACTTTTCTTTGATCAGACTGCAAAAACTTTTTGAGATCAGGCGGCAAAAATTTTTTGTCATCAGGGGGGCAAATTTTTTTTGCTCAGGCAGCAGAAAATTTTTCTTTGATGAGACTGCAAAAATTTATTGAGATCCAGCGGCAAAATTTTTTTGTGATCAGGCGCCAAAAATTTTTTATGATCAGGCAGCAAAAACTTTTATTTTGAGCAGATTGCAAAAATTTTTTCTGATCGGGCGGCAAAATTTTTTTGTGATCAGGCGGCAAAAATTTTTTTTGTTCAGACTGGCAAAAATTTTTGTGATCTGACAGCAAAAATTTTTTTTGATCCGACTGCAAAAATTTTTTGTGATCAGGCGGCAAAAATTTTTGGTGATCACTCAGCAGAAATTTTTTGTTATCAGGTGGCAAAAATTTTTTGTGATCAGGCAGCACAATTTTTTTTTTTTATCAGACTGCAAAAACTTTTTATCATCAGGCATCAAAAATTTTTTTTGGATCAGACTGAAAAAATTTTTAGTGATTAAGCTGCTAATTTTTTTTTTGATTAGGCGGCACAAATTTTTCGTGATCAGGAGGCAAAAATTTTTTGTTGTCAGAGGGCAAAAAAGTTTTGTGATCAGACGGCAAAAACTTTTTGTGATCAGGCAGCAAAAATGTTTTGTGATCTGGCAGCAAAATTTTTTTTTTGATCAGAGTGCAAAAACTTTTTATCATCAGGCGGCAAAGTTTTTTTGTTATCAGAGGGTAAAAATTTTTTTTGATATGACGGCAAAAACTTTTTGTCATCAGGGGGCAAAAATTTTTTCTGATGAGGCAGCAAAAAATTTTTTTTTCATTCGACTGCAAAAATTTTTTCTGATCCGGAGGTGATATATTTTTTTGTGATCAGGCGGTAAAAATTTTTTTTGATCAGACTGCAAAAAATTTTTGTGATCAGGCAGCAAAAACTTTTTGTCATCAGGGGGCAAAAATTTTTTGTGATCAGGCGGCAAAATTTTTTTGTTATCAGAGGGTAAAAATTTTTGGTGATCTGACGGCAAAAATTTTTTGTCATCTGGGGCAAAAGTTTTTTCTGATCAGGCAGCAAAAAATTTTTTTTTGTACAGAATGCAAAAATTTATTCTGCTCCGGCGGCAAAATTTTTGTGTGATCAGGCGGCAAAATTTTTTTTTATCAGACTGCAAAAAATTTTTGTGATCCGACAGCAAAAATTTCTTTTGATCCGACTGCAAAAATTTTTTGATTCAGGCAGGAAAAGTTTTTTGTGATCAGGCAGCAAAAATTTTTTTTTGATCAGACTGCAAAAACTTTTTGTGATCAGGCGGCAAAAATTTTTTGTTGTCAGAGGGCAAAAATTTTTTGTGATCGGGCAGCAAAATTTTTTTTTTGATCTGACTGCAAAAACTTTCTCTCATCAGGCTTGAAAAATTCTTTGTTATCAGACGGCAAAAATTTTTTGTGATCATACAGAAAAAATTTTTTGTGATCAAGCGGCAAAAATTTTTGTGATCAGGCGGCAAAAATTTTTTTTGGATCAGACTGAAAAAATTTTCAGTGATCCAGCTGCAAAATTTTTTTGTAATTAGGCGGCAAAAATTTTTAGTGATCAGGCGGCAAAATTTTTTTGTTATCAGAGGGTAAAAATTTTTTGTGATCTGACGGCAAAAATTTTTGCCATCAGGTTTGCAAAATTTTTTTCTGATAAACCAGCAAAAATTTTTTTTTTGATGAGACTGCAAAAATTTTTTCTGATCCGGCGGCAATATTTTTTTGTGATCAGGCGGCAAAAATTTTTCTTGATTTGACTGCAAAAATTTTTTTTGATCTGACTGCAAAAATTTTTTGTGATCAGGCGGCAAGTTTTTTGTGATCAGGCAGCAAAAATTTTTTTTTGTTCAGACTGCAAAAACTTTTTGTGATCAGGCTACAAAAATTTTTTGTGATCAGGTGGCAGAAATTTTTTGTGATCCGACAGTATAAACTTTTTTTGATTCAACTGCAAAAATATTTTGTGATCAGGCGGTAAAAGTTTTTTGTGATCGGGCAGCAAAAATTTTTCTTTGATCAGACTGCAAAAACTTTTCGTGATCGGGCTGCAAAAAGTTTTTGTTATCAGGCGACAAAAATTTTTGAGATCAGGCTGCAAAAATTTTTTTTAGATCAGACTGAAAAATTTTTTAGTGATCCAGCTGCAAAATTTTTTTGTGACTAGGCGGCAAAAATTTTTCGTGATCAGCCGGTAAATTTTTTTGTTATCAGAGTGTAATAATTTTTGTGATCTGACGGCAAAAATTTTTTGTCATCTGGGGCAAAAATTTTTTCTGATCAGGCAGCAAAAAATTTTTTTTTGATCAGACTGGAAAAATTTTTTCTGATACGGCGGCAAAATTTTTGTGTGATCAGGCGGCAAAATTTTTTTTATCAGACTGCAAAAAATTTTTGTGATCCGACAGCAAACATTTTTTTTGATCCGACTGCAAAAATTTTTTGTGATCAGGCAGCAAAAGTTTTTTGTGATCAGGCAGCAAAATTTTTTTTTTGATCAGACTGCAAAAACTTTTTGTGATCAGGCGGCAAAAATTTTTTGTTATCAGACTGCAAAATTTTTTTGTGATCAGGCGGCAAGTTTTTCGTGAACAGGCAGCAAAAATTTTTTTTTGATCAGACTGCAAAATTTTTTTGTTTTTCAGGCGGCAAAAATTTTTTGTTATCAGACTGCTAAAATTTTTTGTGATCAGACGGCAAAAATTTTTTGTTGTCAGAGGGCAAAAAAGTTTTGTGATCATACGGAAAAAATTTTTTGTGATCAAGCGAATAAAATTTTTTTGATCAGGCAGCAAAATTTTTTTTTGATCAGGCTGCAAAAATGTTTTGTGATCAGACGGCTAAAATTTTTCGTGATCAGATGGGAAAAATTTTTTTTCATCATTGGGCAAAAAGTTTTTTTTGATCAGACTGCAAAAATGTTTTTGATCCGGCCGCAAAATTTTTTTGTGATCAGGCGGCAAAAATTTTTTGTGATCAGGCGGCAAAAATTTTTTGCCATCAGGCAGCAAAAATTTTTTTTTTGATCAGACTGCAAAAACTTTTTGTGATCTTACGGCAAAAATTTTATGCTACCAGACAACTAAATTTTTTTGGAACAGACTGCAAAAATTTTTTGCTGTCAGAGGGCAAAAATGTTTTGTGATCAGACGGCAAAAATTTTTTGTGATCAGGCAGCAAAAATTTTTTGTGATCAGGCAGCAAAATTTTTATTCTTATCAGACGGAAAAAATTTTTTGTGATCAGGCAGCAAAATTTTTGTTTTGATCAGACGGAAAAAATATTTTGTGATCAGACTGCAAAAACTTTTTGTGATCAGGCGGCAAAAATTTTTTGTTATCAGACAGCTAAAATTTTTTGTGATCAGAGAGGAAAAATTTTTGTGATCAGGCAGCAAAAATTTCTTGTGATCAGGCAGCAAAACTTTTTTTTTGATCAGACTGCAAAAACTTTTCGTGATCGGGCTGCAAAAATTTTTTGTTATCAGACGGCAAAAATTTTTTGTGATCAGACGGGAAAAATTTTTTGTCATCATTGAGGAAAAATTTTTTGTGATCCGACAGCAAAAATTTTTTTTGATTCGACTGCAAAAATTTTTTGTGATCAGGAAGCAAAAAATTTTTTTTTATCAGACTACAAAAATTTTTTGGGATCCGGCGGCAAATTTTTTTTGTGATCCGGCGGCAAAAATTTTTGTGATCAGGCGGAAAAAATTTTTTGTTGTCAGAGCGCAAAAATGTTTTGTGATCAGACGGCAAATATATTTTGTGATCAGGCAGCAAAAATTTTTTGTGATCAGGCAGCAGAAATTTTTGGTGACCAGGTAGCAAAAAATTTTTGTGATCAGGCGGCAAAAATTTTTTGTGATCCGACTGCAAAAATTTTTTTTGATCCGACTTCAAAAATTTCTTGCTATCAGGAAGCAAAAATTTTTTTTTATCTGACTACAAAAATTCTTTGTGATCCAGCGAAAAATTTTTTTTGTGATCAGGCGGCAAAAATTTTTGTGATCAGGCGGCAAAAATTTTTAGTTGTCAGAGCGCAAATATGTTTTGCGATCAAACGGCAAATATTTTTTGTGATCAGGCAGCAAAAATTTTTTTTGATCAGGCAGCGAAATTTGTTTTTTTGATCAGACTGCAAAAATTTTTTGTGATCCAGCGGCAAAATTTTTTTGTGATCAGGCGGCAAAAATTTTTTGTTGTCAGAGAGCAAAAATCTTTTGTGATCAAACGGCAAAAATATTTTCTGATCAGGCAGCAAAAATTTTTTTATGATCAGGCAGCAAAACTTTTTTTTTGATCAGACTGCAAAAACTTTTTGTGATCAGGTGGCAAAAATTTTTTGTTAACAGACGGCAAAAATTTTTTGTGATCCGGCGGCAAAATTTTTTTTGTGATCAGAGGGCAAAAATTTTTTGTGGTCAGGCAGGAAAATTTTTATTTTGATCAGACGGAAAAAATTTTTTGTCATCAGGCGGCAAAAATTTTTTGTGATCAGACAGCAAAAATTTATTGGTGATCACACTGAAAAAATTTTTAGTGATCCGGCGCCAAAATATTTTTGTGATCAGGCGACAAAAATTTTTCGTGATCAGGCGGCAAAATTTTTTGTTATCCGAGGGTAAAAATTTTTTGTGATCTGTCAGCAAAAATTTTTTGTGATCTGGCGGCAAAATTTTTGTGTGATCAGGCACCAAAAGTTTTTTTTTGATCAGACCACAAAAAGTTTTTGTGGTCAGGCTGTATAAACTTTTTGTTATCAGACGGCAAATAGTTTTTGTGATCAGACGGCAAAAATTTTTTGTGATCAGGCGGAAAAAATTATTTGTGTTCAGGCAGCAAGAATTTTTTTTAGATCAGACTGAAAAAATTTTTTGTTGCGAGAGGGCAAAAATGTTTTGTGATCAGATGGCAAAAATTTTGTGATCAGGCAGCAAAAATTTTTTGTGATCAGGCAGCAAAAATTTATTTTGAATCAGACTTAAAAAATTTTTAGTGATCCGGCGGTAAAATTTTTTTGGGATCAAGCGGCAAAAATTTTTCGTGATCAGGTGGCAAAAATTTTTTGTTATCAGAGGGTAAAAATTTTTTGTGATCTGACGGAAAAATTTTTTTGTGATCCGGCGGCAAAATTTTTTTACTGATTTGGCAACAAAAGTTTTTTTTTGATCAGACCGCAAAAATTTTTTAAGATCAAGGCTGCAAAAATTTTTTGCTATCAGACGGCAAATATTTTTTGTGATCAGACGGCAAAAATTTTTTGTGATCAGGCAGCAAGAATTTTTTTTTCATCAGACTGCAAAAATTTTTTGTTGTCAAAGGGCAAAAGTGTTTTGTGATCAGACGGCAAAAATATTTTGTTATCAGACTGCAAAAATTTTTAAAGATCCGGCGGCAAAAATTTTTTGTTATCGGAAGGTAAAAATTTTTATTTATCAGGCGGCAAAAATTTTTTGTGATCAGGCAGCAAAAATTTTTGGTGATCAGGCGGCAGAAATTTTTTGTGATCAGGTGGCAAAAATTTTTTGCGATCCGAAAGCAAAAACTTTTTTTGATACGACTGAAAAAATTTTTTGTGATCAGGCAGCAAAATTGTTTTTTGATCAGACTGCAAAAACTTTTTATCATCAGGTGGAAAATTTTTTTTTTGATCAGACTGCAAAAACTTTTTGTCATCAGGCTGCAAAAATTTTTTTTGGATCAGACTGAAAAAGTTTTTAGTGATCCAGCTGCAAAATTTTTTTGTGATCAGGCGGATAAAATTTTTTTTGATCCAGTAGCCAAAATTTTTTTTTGATCGTATTGCAAAAATTTTTTGTGATCGGACGGCAAATATTTTTTGTGATCAGACGGCAAACATTATTCGTGATCGGGCAGCAAAAATTATTTTTTGATCAGAGTGCAAAAATTTTTTGTGTTCAGACCGCAAAAATTTTTGTGATCAGGCGGCATAAATTTTTTTTGATCGAAAGGCAAAAATTTTTTTCATCAGACTGCAAAATTTTTTAGTGATCAGGCGGTAAAATTTTTTTTTGATCGAGCAGCAAAAATTTATTTTTGATCTGACGGCAAAAATTTTTTGTGATCCGGCAGGCAAATTTTTTTTGTGATCAGGCGGCAAAAATTTTTTTTGATCTGGCAGCAAAATTTTTTGTGATCGGTTGGCAAAAATTTTTTAATTGATCAGATTGCAAAAATTTTTTTGGATCAGACTGCAAAAATTTTTTGTGGTCTGGAGGCAAAAATTTTTTGTGATCCGGCGGCAATAATTTTTTGGCATCAGGCGGGAAAAGTTTTTTGTGATCGCAGGGCAAAAATTTTTTTTTGATCAGAGTGCAAAAAATTGTTGTGATCAGTAAGCAAAAATTTTTTGTTTTCAGACGGCAAATATTTTTTATGAACAATTAGCAAAACTTTTTTGAGATCAGGCGGCAAAAATTTTTTTGTGATCAGGCGGCAAAATTTTTTTGTGGTCCAGCAGCAAAAATTTTTTTTTGATTTGACTGCAAAAATTTTTTGAGATCAGGCAGCAAAAATATTTGGTGATCAGGCAGCAAATTTTTTTTGTGTTGAGGCGGCAAAAATTTTTTTAAATCGGCAGGCCAAAATTTTTTTTTGATCATCGTGCCAAAATTTTTTGTGATAAGGCTGCAAAAATTTATTTGGATCAGACTGGAAAAATTTTTTATTATCAGACTGCAAAAATTTTTAGTGATCTGACGGCAAAATTTTTTTGTGATCAGGCGGCAAAAAGTTTTTTGTGATCAGGCCGCAAAAATTTTTATTAGATCAGACTGCAAAAATTTTTTGTGATCTGGGGGAAAAATTTTTTTGTGATTAGGCCGCAAAAATTTTTTGTGATCAGGCTGCAAAAATTTTTTGTGATCAGGCAGCATAAATTTTTTTTGATCGGAAAGCAAAAATTTTTTTTTCATCAGACTGCTAAATTTTTTTGTGATCAGGCGACAAAAGTTTTTTTTGATCAGGCTGCAAAAATTTTTTGTTATGAGACGGCAAAATTTTTTGTGAACCGGCAGCAAGAATTTGTTTTGGATCAGACGGCAAAAATTTTTTGTTCTCAGAGGGCTAAAATTTTTGTGATCAGACGGCAAAACTTTTTTGTTATCAGACTGCAAAATTTTTTAGTGATCCGGCGGCAAAATTTTTTTGCTATCAGAGGATAAAAATTTTTTGTGATCAGGCGGCAAAAATTTTTTGTGATCAGGCAGCAAAATTTTTTTTTTGATCAGACCGCAAAAAGTTATTTGTGATCCGGGGGGAAAATTTTTTTGTGATTAGGCCGCAAAAATTTTTTGTGATCAGGCTGCAAAAATTTTTTGTGATCAGGTGGCATAAATTTTTTTTGATCGGAAGGGAAAAATTTTTTTTTCATCAGACTGCAAACTTTTTTCTGATTAGGCGGCAAAAATTTTTTTGATCAGGCGGTAAAAATTTTTTGTGATCTGGCGGGAAAAATTTTTTTTTGATCAGACTGCAAAAATTTTTTGTGATCCGGTTGCAAATTTTTTCTGAGATCATCGGCAAAAATTTTTTGTGATCAGGCGGCAAAAATTTTTTGTGATCAAGAGTTAAAAATTTTTTTTTGATCAGGGTGTGCAAAAATTTTTTGTGATATGGCGGCAAATTGTTTTTGTGATCAGGCGGCAAAATTATTTTTTTGATCATACCGCAAAAATTTTTGTGATAAGTCTGGAAAAATTTTTAGTTATGAAACGGCAAATATTTTTTGTGATCAGAATGCAAAAATTTTTTGTGATCAGGCTGCAAAAATTTTTTTTTTGAATCAGACTGCCAAAATTTTTTGTGAACCGGCGGGAAAATTTTTTTTTTGATCAGGCAACAATATTTTTTTTTTGATCAGTTCGCAAAAATTTTTTGTGATCAGGCTGCAAAAATTTTTTTGTGATCATGCATCATAAATTTTTTTTGATCGGAAGGCAAAAATTTTTTTTTCATCAGAATGCAAATTTTTTTAGTGATCAGGCTGGAAAAATCTTTTGTGATCGGGCGGCATAAATTTTTTTTGATCGGAAGGCAAAAATTTTTTTCATCAGACTGCAAAATTTTTTAGTGATCAGGCGGCAAAAATTTTTTTTGATCGTGCAGCAAAAATTTATTTTTGATCTGACTGCAAAAATTTTTTGTGATCCGGCAGGCAAATTTTTTTTGTGATCAGGCGGCAAAAATTTTTTTTGATCCAGCGGCAAAATTTTTTGTGATCGGTAAGCAAAAATTTTTTTTGAGCAGACGGAAAAATTTTTTTGTGATCAGGCGGAAAAAAATTTTTTGTGATCAAGCAGCAAAAACTTTTTGCGATTTGGCAGCAAAAATTTTTTTTTGATCAGACTTCAAAAATTTTTTGTGATCCAGCGGGCAATTTTTTTTTGTGATCAGGCGGCAAAAATTTTTTGTGATCCGGCGCCAAAATTTTTTGTGATCGGTAGGCAAAATTTTTTTTGATCAGAGCGGAAAAATTTTTTATGATCAGGCTGCCAAAATTTTTTTTGGATCAAGCTGCAAAAATTTTTTGTGATCTGGAGGCACTAAATTTTCGTGATCAGGTGGCAATAATTTTTTGTCACCAGGCGGAAAAAATTTTTTGTGATCGCAGGGCAAAAAGTTTTTTTTGATGAGAGTGCAAAAAAATTTTTGTGATCAGTAGGCAAAAATTTTTTTGTTTTCAGATGGCTAATACTTTTTATGATCAATTAGCAAAATTTTTTTGAGATCTGGCGGCAAAAATTTTTTTGTGATCCAGCAGCAAAAATTTTTTTTTTGATTTGACTGCAAAAATTTTTTGAGATCAGGCTGCAAAAATATTTCGTGATCAGGAGGCAAAAATTTTTTTAAATCGGGAGGCATAAATTTTTTTTGATAAGCGTGCCAAACTTTTTTCTGATCAGGCTGCAAAAATTTATTTGGATCAGACTGCAAAAATTTTTTGTGACCAGGCGCCAAAAATTTTTGTGATCAGGCAACAAAATTTTTTTTTGATAAGACCGCAAAAATTGTTTGTGATCAGGCTGCAAAAATTTTTTGTTATTAGACGGAAAAAATTTGTTGTGATCAGGCGGCAAATATTTTTTGTGGTCAGACAGCAAAAATTTTTTGTGATCAAACGGCAAAAATTTTTTGTGGTCCGGCAACAATAATTTTTTTTTGATCTGACAGCAAAAATTTTTTGGGATCAGGCCGCAAAAATATTTTGTGATCAGGTGGCAAAAATTTTTTGGGATCAGGCGGCAAAATTTTTTTGTGATCGGGAGGCAAAAATTTTTTTTTCATCAGAGTGCCAAAATTTTTTGTGATCTGGCTGCAAAAATAATTTTTGGTTCAGACTGCAAAAATTTTTTGTGATCCGTAGGCAAAATTTTTTGTGAACATACAACAAAATTTTTTTTTTGATCAGATTGCAAAAATTTTTTGTGATCTGACTCGAAAATTTTATGTGATCAGCCCGCAAAAATTTTTTGTGATCAGGCCGCAAAAATTTTTTGTGATCAGGCTGCAAAAATTTTTTGTGATCAGACTGCGAAAATTTTTTTTGATCAGGCTGCATAAATTTTTTTTGATCGGAAGGCAAAAATTTTTTTTTCATCAGACTGCAAATTTTTTTCTGATCAGGTGGCAAAAGTTTTTTTTGATCAGGCGGTAAAAATTTTTTGTGATCCGGTGGAAAATTTTTTATGAGATCATCGGCAAAAATTTTTTGCGATCAGGCGGTAAAATTTTTTTGCGATCAGGCGGCAAAAATTTTTTGACATCAGGAGGTAAAAATTTTTTTTTTAAAACAGTGCAAAAATTTTTTGTGATCTGGCGGCAAAAATTTTTTGTGATCCAGCTGCAAAAATTTTTTTTTGATCAAACTGCAAAAATTTTTTGTGATCAGGCTGCAAAAATTTATTTGGATCAGACTGCAAAATTATTTTGTGATCAGGCAACAATTTTTTTTTTGCTCAGACCGCAAAAATTTTTTGTGATCGGGCTGAAAAGTTTTTTTGGTTTTGAGACAGCAAATGTTTTTTGCGATCAGACATCAAATATTTTTTATGATCAGACGTCAAAAATTTTTTGTTATTAGGCGGTAAAAATTTTCGGTAATCAGGCAGCAAGAATTTTTTTTTCATCAGACTGAGAAAATTTTTGTGATCCAGCAGCAAAAATTTTTTGCGATCAGGCGGCAAAAATTTTTTTTGATCAGGCGGCAAAAATTTTTTTTTGATCAGAGTGCAAAAATTTTTTGTGATCAGGCGAGAAAAATTTTTTTTGTTCAGGCGGCAAAATTTTTTTGTGATCAGGCGGCAAAAATTTTTTGTGATCAGGACAAAAATTTCTTTTTTGATCAAACTGCAAAAATTTTTTGTGATCAGGCTGTAATGATTTTTTGTGATCAGGCGGCAAAAATTTTTTGTGATCAGGACAAAAATTTCTTTTTTTATTAGGCTGCAAAAATTTT
>JAOBYK010904204.1:0-25423 GCA_025434845.1 Phenganax subtilis
TGGACTTTTTTGACATTTAAAAACTTGGAAAAAAATGGCCAAAAAGTAAAGCCTATAGCCTTTACTTTTTGTCAAAAATTTGACTTTTTTTGACATTTCAAAAACAGACCAAAAATGGCCAAAAAGTAAAGCCTATGGCCTTTACTTGAATTTTGCACCTTAGAGGAAACACATGTAGACCCCAGCTTATGTAAAGTACACATTTTTTTTTTCTAAAATGAACACTAAAACAATGACGAAATATGAGATCAAATGGAATGTTTCTGACAGCTTATGTCAATATGGTCTTTTGCGCTACCTTTTTTTCACATTGAAAACATGAAGAAACGTAGGAAATTCGTGTTTACTCATAGGGAGTATATAATTGGAATCCTGAATTCGGTGAAAATTCCGTTTTCAATCATCAAGATGTAGTGAAAAACGAGGTGAAAAACAGAATTGCCGAAACCTACCACTGTTTATTTTGCCATATCCGGGTTCAGTACTTGTTTTACCATTCACTAATAAAGCGCCGTTTTGTCTTTCGTTGTAACTTTTATGGTTTGTTGTAACTACAAAAACGTAAAACCAGCATTTCACATAAAAGTTTATGCAAAAAAGCGCCCATTGTTTTCAAAATTGAAGCCAATGCGCATGCTCAGACTATTATTTGCACTCACTTATTTGCAGTTACGTAAATTAACCAATCAAAATGGAGAAAAGTGAATGATAATATGTAGATTTTTGAACCAAAATTCATGGCCAGATATTTAGAAACTTAGCGCGAATTTCGGCGAAATATTTATTGAGTCCATTTATGATGCATCCTTCTCATCAAAGATTCGGAGTTGAAGTATTTATACCTGAAAAAAATGACGGCCCAGCGTGTCCACATGGTATATTAAATGAAATCAGACTTCATAGATATCATGTAGTTGTTTGTCGACTCTTTATTTCACGCAACCAAGAAATCAGTTAAAAAGATCTTTCAGAGAGAGGTTACTGTACTGAGAGACTCGACTGTGTCATGCTGAGAAAATGGGGTTTTTTTTTCAAACTTTTAGGACCTATGTTGTTGTTTGAAAGATACTTTGAATCGAGACCTCCAAGGAGATTTTATTCTTGCTCTGCTTCAAGAGATCACAAGGAATGCAGTTTCTTTCAGTGGGAAGATGAGAAAGTTTCGGAGACCTCACAAAAAGTTCATAAACAAATTATTGATGCATCAAGACCAAGGATTAGCCATACGAAATGTTGGAAGAGACTCAAAACTGTTCAGAGTTTAAAAGAAAGTGATCGAATATATTGTCATTCTTGTGATCAACTTGTACTTCAGAAAGAGAAGTGGGAACATAAAGGTCACGAATTACTTGCTGGAGTTTCTGACAATCTTCTGTCTCATCCAAGTCGTTTGTTGAAACCTTGGGATAACAAAAAATCATATGCGGTTAGTGTGCCTTTATTCATCTGTTTTCTTTACATGTCTAATATACTTTTCATTTCTTCAGCAATATTTATTTAGTAACGCTTCAGTGGACTTTTTAATGGAAACATTTAGAAGACTTGGTTATAAAAAGATTCTTTGCATTGGTACTCCTCGGTAAAAAATTATTCACATACCAGTACTTTGATTGGTAATTATGTTCTCATGAGCATGTTTTTAATTCATCTCTTCACAATGATTAATCATTTCATTTGCCTGTTAGTTTACCAGCAATATTGTAAAATATATTTTAAACAGTATACATGAGGCTATACAAGCAATGAAATCTGCTGAAATGGATAGCATTCTTTTGGACCTGGATCACAGATATGTAAGTATTTTCTCCTGATAATTATCAAGAATGTAGTGTTTTTATTCTAATTTATTTTATTGTTGTGTAGGCAATTTTCAATGATGATAAACACTTTCTTCATTACAATATGTTCAACCATCATTTTTTTAACAAAGATTTGTCCTTATCACTTCTTCGAAACTTCTTTCAAAATATTGATTCCACATTGGTCATTCTTGATCCTCCATTTGGTGGACTAGTCCAGGTTTTGGCTGCAAGTTTGCAAAAAATATGGAAGCTTGGTTGTCCTGACCAGAAATCAGATGGTATTTTTTTGTAAAGTTACGTGGTTTTTCATCCATTGTAATTCATACTGTGTTATATTAATGCAGGTGAGCTACCAACGTTCTGGATTTTTCCATATTTTATGGGAAATCATATTTCAGAAGAATTGCCTTCGTTTAATATGTGTGAGTTTCAGGTGAGAATTTCTTGCAGTTGATTTCAGACTTTGCTTTCTTTAAGAGCTGGGTTTCCAAAAACCTTCGGTGGAAATCAGCAAGGTTATTCTCTTAAACACCAGAATATTTTGATCTCTGTCTATGCCCATAAGTGTAAGCTCACTCTTGATGTAAACCCTGGTGTTTCAACAATGGTTGGTGTTCATTTTCATTGCGATTTAGGTTGACTATGACAATCATCCTCTCTATAAAAAACCTCATTCAAATGCCAGTGCAAAGGCATCTCCTGTCAGGATATTCACCAATATTCCTTTAAAGGATATTGTTTTGCCTCTTGACCATGGTTACAGGTATTTGTGGTTAATCAAGAAAGTATACATATTTCACTTGGATATTAAATAACAAAAGGCTTTGACTAGACATGACTTTGTTTCATTTTGTCTTGTTGTAAATTAGATACTGTGAAAAATGTGAACGATACGTGAGCAAGAATAATAAACATTGCGAGATGTGTAGAGATTGCACCTCTAAAGTATGTGAAGCATGCTCTTCTCTGAATTAATAATCTGCCTGGTATAGACGTTTCTTGAAAAAGATTCAATGGTATATTCTATATTTCAGGATGGCCGTGTGTGGGTACATTGCAGTCTGTGTAACAAGTGTGTGAAGAAAAGTGCGTTTGTTATCTTGAAGCATTGGTTCTTTGTGCAATCTTCATGCTAACTCTTAGTAATGGACTAACACATTTTATTCAAAACGTTTAGGCCGGGTTCATTGTCAATCATGCAATCGCTGTGATTTGGTGGAGCATAACTGTGAACGGTATGTAAGCATAGAGCATTTATTAATTATCATGCAGAAATTTCTCAGTTTCCTTGTTTGATTGTGCATAAAGTGAATGAGTTCTCCTGGATGTGTGTAGGTCTATAAGAGGATGTCACGTCTGTGGACAACTTGAGCACAAACGAAACGATTGTCCAAACAGATCAAAGTTTTCTGAGAAAAGGTTGGTTGTATCCCAGTTTGGATAATTTTGACGTACTATACTTATACTATAAAATAGTCTATAATATATACACTACATTTTTACCCTATTTTACTTTCAGAAAAGCGAAACGTGAAAAGCGAGGAAAGGCAAAACAAAGAAGAACAATGGTGGAAAAATAGGGCATATTTGTTAAGATTTAGCAATGTCCTTATGTACAGGCCAGTTTGCACTTCAGCTGCACTGTAGTGTAACTTAGGGTAGGTCTTTGTTTAGTGAGCACCAGAACTTTTGGCTTCTAATGACTTTGAAACAAAGAAATATGTTACAGTACATTACAATGTGGTGGAAATGGAAACCGGCCTTAATGGTTGGTTGGGAAATGAACAAAAGTGGATGTGTGAAAAGAGAAGAACTGACAGAAAAATGTGATTGAATTTTATTATCACTGAATGGAATTTGTACATAATTTATGATAATGTGTCCCTCACGCGCCATAGTGATGATGTAACATGTAATTTGTTTCCACAATTTGTAACGAATTATAAGATCGCAGAGTAACAGTAACTTTTTAAGGGCAGAAGATTTAAGGAATATGGCGCAGGAAATCAAAGACAGTGTTAAGGAATATTACGGGAAAATTTTGCGCACAAACGACGATTTAAAGACGAATGCGTGTGTCGAAAATGGTAAAA
This sequence comes from Phenganax subtilis, assembly GCA_025434845.1. Lineage (NCBI taxonomy): Eukaryota > Metazoa > Cnidaria > Anthozoa > Malacalcyonacea > Clavulariidae > Phenganax > Phenganax subtilis. Next base: position 3,896 of record JAOBYK010904204.1, read on the forward strand.
TTCCGAAGCAAGTTCGAGATGCTCTGAGCTTGTGTCATGAAGAAATTTTATCTAGGTTAATTTTCTTGATAATGTACAATTTTAGGGCACATGTAACTCTGATGTCTACAGTAGTTTGAATAGAATGTATAAATATTGTACCTACCACTTGTTACAATAACTTAATCATGACTATAATTACTTGTATCAGTCAATAACTTAGTGACTACATGTTACAATTAATAAGTGACTATGTTGTATATGGTTGTATATTAATGACCATAGCCTATGTAGTAAATTATTAGTCTATATATTGTCTGCAACAGCGCATTTACTGTTGTCATAATGTTTTTGTGTTTCTATTAGATACTATGGTTGTGGTCTTGTTTTCCCTGCTGCAGTTGAAGGTGTGAGTGTCTTAGATTTTGGAAGTGGAGCTGGGAGAGATTGCTTTATTTTAAGTAAACTTGTTGGAGAGAATGGTTTTGTGACAGGCATCGATATGACTGAAGAACAGGTACCCCAAGTAAACCCTTCGCTATCAATGTATTTGGTACACAAACTGATCACACTGTTTTCACTCTTTTTGCAGGTGAATGTTGCTGAGAAATATATTCCATATCATATGGAGAAATTTGGATACACCAAAACAAATGTTGATTTCAAACTTGGATACATTGAAAATCTTAATGAAGCTGGAATCAAAGATGAGAGCTGTGATTTAATTATGTAAGTACATTTTGTCTAGTTCCCATTGTTTTGAAAGTGATTTTATCTAAAGGTTATTTTTTGCAGTTCAAATTGTGTCATCAATTTATCTCCTGATAAACCGTCCGTGTTCAAAGAAGCTTTCAGAGTTTTAAAGGTAAAAGATGACCTTTAAATGCAGATTTTACAGAGTGAACTCTAACTAAAATTGCAGAAATGTGAAAATTTTCTTGGTAGCTTCAACTGTACATTGAGAAACTGTGTTCTTATGTTTTTCAACTTGAAGGGTTTTTTTGTAGGATGGAGGAGAATTTTATTTCAGTGATGTTTATGCTGATCGTGAACTGTCTGTGGACATCAAAAATCACAAAGAACTATGGGGTATGTCATGATACTTATTTGCCTGAATTTGTACTTCTAGACCTTAAGTGTAATTTAAAACAGGTGAGTGCCTTGCTGGTGCATTGTACTGGAAATCCTTCGAAGAGTTGGCAAAAGAAATTGGTTTTTTGGGCCCGTACTTGGTAACAAGTCGAAACATGGCTTGTGGAAATGAAGAGCTTTCCAAAGTTTTAGGTATTTCACACTTGCTGCATATTTTGCATTCTCTGCATGCATGTAGACTATGCCTTTGTCAAGTGTAGCAGAACTATAAATTATTTTGTCAAATCTGTTATTGTTTCAGGTGATTCAAAGTTTGTTTCTGCAACGTACAGATTGTTCAAAATAAACAAGAAACCTGACAGAAACTGCTGCTGTTCTGTTAAATACAAAGATACAATTGCTGAATGTCCCAAGAAGTTCCAGTTTGATGCAAAACACACATTTGATGTAAGTGCAAGCTATATACTGTTGTGCACTTCTGGGTTCACTCATAAATACCAGGATTTTATTCTGCACTGGAAGTCCATTTAAGTATCATTGTGAAAAATAATCCAGGCTCAAAAATGGTCAAAACTTGACATCTATTTTGTCTGTTTAGTCAAACTTTCAAGTGGTAAGTGGTGATATAGCAGCAGTTGTGAAGAATTCCAGATATTCACAACACTTTGACTTCCAAGATTCTCCTAGCTTGGCTTCCTGTCCTGCTGAAAACTCTGCTGATCCTTTTGAGCAGGCAAACAAGAAAGTTGAAAAGCCACCATCTTGCTGCAGCAAGCCAAAGGCTTGCTGTTAAAAACTTATCTTATAGCACTCCAGTTACTTGATTTAACTATTTACACCATTCGAAAAAAAACCTTTGCTTTTGTATAACATTGGCTGCACAATTTCAATAAAAGTTTGTCTATTTAGTTGAAATTAGTTACTTAATTGACCATAACGAAAATATGGGGGCATGTACATTTCACCAGGTTGCATAGCAGACTATAAGTACAAATGAGTGAAAAAAGATGTCGAGAAAAACACCTAATGTTAATGAAGAATATAACATCTTGCATCATGCCTCCCTATTAAATGTCAATAGACGTCACTTCGCTTTTTTAAACGATTTTTGACTGTAATGCTATGGTCAATTGACTGTAATGCTATGGTCAATTGTAGTAATGATTGTAGTTAAGAAAGTTAGTTGAAGTTAGAGCTATTGGCACTATAGATAGTAACTGTAGTCAGTACTTGTAGCCACTCACTATAACTACTAACTAGTGCCACAACTAACCAACGACAGCTAACTAGAAAAGTCTTTTGTGGCGATCCAAAGTCTTCAAAACCTTGTGAGCTATCCAAATCGATCACATTTTCCCCCCTTCGGTTACATTCATCCCCCTCCCCCAAAATAATACACCTATGGTTACTACGCCCTTTAATTTTTCACTAAAACTGGGCCTCTTTTACGAATTAGAGAACAAGAGTGCAACAAAAGTTATATTGACTTTACTTTTTCTTTATCAAAATCTCGCCCTTTTTTAGGAATTAGAAAAGGGCGAAACAGGCAAAAAAGTAAAGGCCTTCAGTTTTTCATCAAAATTGGGTCTTTTTTGCGAATTAGAAAAACAGGGCGAGAGTGGAGAAAACTAAAATCTACAGCATTACTTTTTGGCTGTAAAATGAAACTATTATCCAAATGTAGGATTTTAGAATTTTACACGCAACTTTTAATGACTATAACGCTATGTATGACTACAAACGTTTATACGAACACGACAATTTTGTTTACATACCCAACAGCAATGGTTAAATGACGTCATGAATCCCTCGTATGAATTTCCCAAACGTGGCAAGAGGCTGCACCTTTGATGAAAACAAAAAATACTTCATCTCAAAGTCATAGACAAAACGTTAAGAAAGAAAAGTGGAACAATTTATTACAAGGTCGAAAGTTTTACATTCACGTACCCGAGTCTCAAAAAACACGAAGACTAGAGAAAAGACTATGCTTCTTGGGAGGAGTAAGTTTTTTGAAGTGTTTAACATGAAGAGAAGCTAGACGTACTAGTGGATTCTAGTGGATTAGAATAAGATCATACCTGGTTCAATACTTCTACTTGAAACGAACAATGGGATCAACATGGAAATTGATATTTTCGCTCTTCAGGTTGTTGACAAGTTTTTCAGCAAGGATATCGATTTCGTGATATCATCCCCACAAAAGCGAGTTGAAACTAAAGAATACAACACTCGGAACAGTGCACCGACATCAAAACACAATGTACTACAAATACGTTACGTGAGTTTATAATATATAATCACACAATATTCTCAACTTTTGTTCTTTTTCCCCGTTAATAACATACAAGAAAAAATTTCTCGATTCTGATTGGTCAAGACCAGTGCAATTTTTCGGAAATACAGTGCAAAAAAGGGAAATTCAGTGCAATTTTTCAAAATTTTCTTTAAATTGTTCAAAAAATATTTTTAGAAACCGAAAACAATGATCAGTTCAGAAAATTATTTATCGTGCATGTACTCTTCGCAAAGCATTGTATCTTCACCAGAGAGTTTATCCTTCACGTTGAGTTTTTTCATGCATATTATTAATAAGTAATAGTATGCTTTCTCGTGCAATTTGGAAAAACATACACTTGTAAGTCGTGAGTTTTTCAAAGAATTCAAATTGCACTCGTCCTTCGGACTCGTGCAATTTTGATAGCCTTTGAAAAACCCACTCGTGCATGTTTTTTCCAAATTGCACTCGAAAGCATACTATTACCTATACTAAACTACTATTTTATTATAAGAGAAATTCTTGTTTTTTCCTAAAAGGCGACTCGAGCCAACTCACCTTTTAAAAAAGTCTACTTAAAGTACACTTCTCAATATCACGAGGTGATCAAAGCCGCGGAAAACTGGGGCATCAAGGTGAAGTCATTGGCTGCAATGAATCAATGGTTGACCGAAGTGGAAGCAAGAATGAAAGCAAGTCAGTGTCTGAGAGAATTTCCACGAATAAGACGACTTAGAGGAACTTTCATAAAAGTCGGCGATCTTCAGGGGTATACAGCTAGCTCATACACCTCTCAGTAAATGGCGAATAGTTACTAACCTATCCTATTTCATACAGGAAATTTAGACCCTTGGTACAGGAATGTAAAAAGTGGCCTGAACTATCTTTCAACTGCAGGTCATGGCCATTTGATCGCGACCCAATGCAGAAGCCTGAGACAAAACAAAATGACAGAAAATCGTCAGGTGAGCCTGCGAACAAGCAGTCTCATCTTACAACTGGAGCCAACTTGTTGACTGGTGAAGGATATAACATATATTTTTTCCAATTCTAGGATATTGCGAGCCCTGTCGAGGAGACGGAAGAGTGTACCAAAATCTCAAGGCGTATGTACAAAGAAAACAACACAAAAATTTCGCAAACAACGACGCAAATTTCAGATCCCGCAACCATGGAACGAAGAGAAAACGAGCAACAACAAAATGAAGATGAAACAATCGAACGAATAAGCAAGTTTACTTTTCAGTAATAAATAAACTATTCGGAATGTTCTCTATCTCAAATATTTTGCGTTAGCTAAAAAAACAAACTTGCGCACAACATTAAGATAAGAAAACCGCATTTACATTTTATTGTTTAAATTTCCGATAAACTTTACATTACTTTTCTTTATATGTACAAACAATGCACCAGATTATATTTCAACACCTTCGCTCAGTCCACCTGCAATATTCATACCAGCTTGGGGTTCTGCGCATTCCATGTTTCACGGGAACCCGGGGATAACCGGGTATCCACCAGGGTATCCGTACCCTCCCGAGTATCCGTGGCCACCCAAGTACAAGTCGTCGTAATCGGGCTTTCCACAACGTCCATTTTCTGAAAAAAGGATAAATTTGTCAACAAAAATAAAGATACATGCCCACGTTTGTAGCCGCGAAATTCAAGGGGTTAGATCTGCGTTAGGTGTAGGGATCAAAAAATATTCGAGATAGGTAGATTAGAGAATGAATGACTTTACAAAAATTATAGCCTAGTCAGTTCTACTTCGGAGTTATAAATCGGTTAATGATCTCAAAATTTACCAAGGCAAACAGCAGGAGCGCAGCAATCTTCTTTTACCACACAGGGATCAGAAGTCAAACCACAGCCATATTCGTCGATATCAGTAGGAGGTTGAATTGCTTGTTCAACTCTGTTTCCTGAGTCAGGATTATCGTGACCATAAGAACACTGAGGTCCTGCACCAAAACCTGTCATAGGCAGATTAGTTAGCTCAACAACAATGACTCACTGAACAAATTATGACCAGTGAAGAATTGACATTTCGGAGACGTATTCCTACCAAAATCCAAACATCTCATAAACGGACAACAATCTTCATGGTCAGTACAACTGGCAAGAAATCGGCTACAAGATTTACCATCTTCTTCCTCAGGCAGCACAAAACCTTGAAATATAAAACAAGTGGTGTCAGTTATATAAAGACTGTACATCGGGGGCTCAGTCTGCTGATAGTGTAGAGAGAAAATCAGGAAAGCAAGTATCGTTTTTCTTGTACAATCAATACGGAAATGCACGTCCTTTTGCCATTACATTATTCACCCAAGCAGATATTGGCTGTATCTAGCGACTAGCATTTCTGTTTTGAAAGCAACTGAGATGCTGAACAGTAGCAGACTACGATCTCTTGTCTAACTAAATTGCCATATTCTTTTCTAATTACGACATTATTGACACAAATTATATCAATTAGAATAATTTGCGACACTTTACAAGAGAGTTCGTACAATGCATATGATTAGTGGTATCATTAAACTCTACATACCATTTGTGAAAACAAGCACGTAACAGAAAAGCAGGACCAATGAAAATTTTTCCAACATTTTGATCACTTTTTTATTCGATCTTCTAAACCCAACTAACAACAAGAAGTTCAAAAGCAACTTTTATACTCCATTGCGGCGCAACTCAAGTGCCACGATTCGAGCATTTCCGGATCTCCTGAAGTTTGGGTTTGGCAAAGTGACGACAGCTGACGGGTATCAAAATATCGTGTTTCAAATTCTTCACGAAGCAGACAAATTGTCGCACCCCTACTCTCGAAAAAACAGTTCCGTTTTTAATTGAAAAACATATATGATCGCCGTGAGAGCTCTGTATGTCCGGGAAAAGACAAATACCACGAAACTGTTGTTTTTCTAGAAAACTACGAGAAAAACAGCATATAGCTCTTGTAGCACAGGATGCAGCGGGAACAAACTGTTTTTGTGAACAGGAAATACAGAAAGAAAACTTTATGAAAAAGAATGAAAGCGACTGTTTTTTTAAAATGATCAAATTCGTCACGCGAGGAAAGTGAAAAAATGTACCAATATGTAGTATTGGTCAAACAAATATTTTTCAGTAGCTGCATATTAGCTGCATTGGGTAATGAGGAAAATAACTGGTTAGAAAATTCAGGCAAATTAAGAAATACACGAAACACAAACAATTGAAAAATTAAATGACTGACGTAATTGGTCAATACTTTGTATGTAATCGTACCATTCAAAAGACGGCGTTTGTAAGTGATGAACTCATCTTAATTGACTCCCTACCGATCGCAGGAGGTGGTATTAGGTCGCCGAGTCCAAACAAATACGTTTGGCAAAGTTTACAAACATGTCATTGTGACATATTTGAGAACTAATAATGCGATATCGCTTGATATAAATGATATGAGAGAGCCATACAAAGCTTACATCATGCATAATTATATAGTTGGACAAAAATTCTTTTGTTTAAGTGGAAAATTTCAATGTTGAGTCATTTGGAGCTTTAAAACGCTTTAAAGGGCTGCAATTTCCGGACATATTTTAATTAAACGGTGAAAGAAAACTTAAAAATCTAATGATGGATCTCTCGGATGGGCGAGGATTCCAATTTTAAAGCAAAGGAAAACCACGAAAAGTTTCAAAAATGTTTCAACAAATAAAGATTTTTAGAGACTACCTTGGTAGAATGAAAGTTACGTGAATTTCCAATAAACTTCACTTTTTTATTGAATCATAAACGTAGTACAATGTAAATTTCAAACAGACTTCATCATTTATAATCCCTGCTTGTACTTCTTTGACGAACCTCACTTTCACTTGTTCTAAAATCCCTACTTTTACTGTGTTGTCTTCTGTTCCTGCTTGTAGTCCATCGTTCTTTCCTATCCCTTTCTTCATCACTACTTGTACTTCGTTGTCTCCTATTACCCCTACTCACACTCCAACGACCTTTGCTATCCCCTTTTCTCCTTTTTTGCCCTCCTGACTTGTATGGTGTTGAACTATTGCTCCTACAACTGCTATCCTCACTTGTACTTCGTCGTCGTCTGTTATCACTACTCGTACTCCGACGATTTATACTAGTGCTTTGTTTTCTACTTTGAATTCTTTCTTTAAAGTATGCTTTCTTTCTTGTTTGTTCACGACTGCTACTACTATCACTAGATCGTCGTTTTCGATCGTCATTCTTCTCACGTTCTGCTAATCTTCTTGATCTTAATTGAGGTTTCTTTGTCGAATCTCTTGATCCGACACTCCCACGTCTTCTCCTCTCAGATGTATCCTCTAAATCATCCCTTCTCTTCCTAGCACGTCCCTTTTCCTCTCCTGCATATTTCTCTCCTGCATATTTTTCAAACGCTAAACTGTTTGATTCCTCTTCTTCAAATTTTTTTTCCTTTTTCATTTGCTCAACTTTCACAATTGAAACTTGACTTTGCTCAAGTTCAGAATGTCGTCCATCCTCGTCCAAATTCTCTTTTAAACCAGAAAAAACTTCATCCACTTCTCTCCGTGAATCCGTCGCTTCTTTTTTCTCTACCCATTCATTCTCCACTTCGCTTCCAGAGTCAGTAGTCTCGCTATCACTTCGACGACGCCGTTTCTTCTTTTTAAATTTTTTCTTTTTCCTTCAATAAAGCATGATTCAAAGATGAGAAACCAACAAACGCATACCTATAAATCCACTGTATAAAGCATTAACAAACTTACATCCTCAATATAATATCAATCATTCAACATCTCACCTTTTTTTCTTTTTGTTTTTCGCTACTTGAGGATCCGCTTTGATTAATTTCCGCACGCGCTCAAACTTCTTGCGACTTTCTTCAAGTAAAAGAGCTTTTTCAGCTTTCTTTTTTTCTTCCGTCAACTCCAGAAGAAAATGTTGACAAAAAACGGAAGCACGACGCAGCGAGGCAAGAAAATTCAATGCACAAAACCGAACAGTATGCGCAAGCCAAGTATATTTGAGATTTCAAAAAACCGATTTGTTTTTTATGTTTTTCGAAAATCGAAGGCATATAGAAGTGTAGGAAAAAAATAATGATTCACGCAGCAATGATCAAGAATAGCAGGGGTGGAGATTTTTGATAAAAACACGTTACCATGATATGATTATAAACATAGCAACGCACCATCACCATGACGTCATAGAGACCATGGGAATTAATCGATGCAGATTTACCAAGCGTAAACAACATACCAGTAGAATGTGTCATATAACAAGGATGATACATTGATGGAAAAGAAATTCCACGAAACAGCCACACATCGCCAAAAAGTAGAAAGTAAAAAAAAAGAAGAAAATCAGGCCAAGTGGCATAAACATACATGAGAAGAAATTGGCACACCTTAGCAGCTAACCAAGACTTCAATTCATCCAAATGTTTTTGACATTCTGTATTATTGGGCTCCAACTCCAGCACTTCTTCAAATGTACCCATAGCTTCCTTAATGTTGCCAACATTCTTCAACCTTTGATAGTAGCAAAAAAATATTAGAATTAATGTTTATCAAAGTTTATCAACGTTTATCAATGTTTATCAATGTGTATCAAATCGTCCAACCAGAAGCAAGAGAGGAAAGAAGCCTCTTGTTTTAAAGAGCAACATCGTTTGCGGTTAAATCTCCACTCAATTAATTACCTGAGTGCTTTCATTGATAATGTCTCTTGGAGATATTTTCTTGCATTGTGATGATGCGGATGAAGCTTCAAAGCTTGTTTAAAATCTTTGATTGCATGCTCCAATTTATTTTGGTTTGCATATCTAGACAACAATTAAAAAAAAAATTACTTCAAAAAAACATAACCATGAAAAAAAAAGTTTTCTTTCTCCAATGCAACAAAAGACTTTGTCTGACACTGCTAAAAATCTTATTTAAAACTTATTTAAAACTATATCAACTTACAATGCACCCCGAGCAACCATAGCTTCTGAATTCTCATCGTATATTTGTAATGCATGGTTAAAATACTTTAACGCTTTCTCGTGTTCTCCGCTTTTGAAGTTTTCAACACCTGTTGCTGTTCTAAAAAGGAAAATTGGCTTTTAAAAGGGGTATGTCAACCTACAGGGCTAACAATCATAGTAGATCAAGGAGCGAGTAAAAGGGTACAAACTTGACCTTTGTCATGAGGTCAAATGAAAATGTTCTGAATTGGATACTATTACAGTACCACTGACAGCACTGCATATATTTTCATATATTTTCATATATTTTCATATATTTTCATAAACTTTATCAAAATTATACTAACGTGTCCATTGACCATTTCTTTGATTGTTGTTTCCTTAAGCTTTCCACTTCATTGTCGCTAAATTTCCATCTATAAAACCGAAAATTTCTAAACCGCCACACAGTATGTACTTCACATCGTTAACCATATTATATCCACTCTATTGTACTTGCCACAACATAAAAAATTGCCCAATAATACTCTTTGGACACAACCAAACTGATAGATTAGCATTTGAAATTACCGTTGGCAAGATCTTAACAAGGAATTTGGAGGTTGACTATCAATTCCCAAAACATCGATCAAAGTTTGCACATTTGTAGGATTGGAGAACCCGGGATCATTTTTCAAACAGTCATTATAGTTGAAATCCTCATCAAAACATTTTGGTCTGAAAGCAAAATTAATATAATGTAACTATGATGCACAACAAATAACAAATGTCTGATGTGAGATGAAGTGATTTAGAAAGTACTTATAATACTAGGTACCCACAAGTAATGTGCAATTAGTCACTGCTCTTGACCAGCAAATGTTTGTGATGAAACTGCGTAATGTGCATAGCTCAGGTAAATCATAATAGCCAAATATAATACCTCAAAATTTCTTCATCCAAATCTTCTATGATTCCCTAAACATGGAAGATATAAAAATAAGGTCAAGACTTCACAATTTCTTGTAATGTGTACAGGTAACTTGATTTGTCATGTTGATTTTCTGCAATGTGTGTGATTTTGCCAAAAATTAACTTCTACATTCTTTTGTGCCAAACTATAGCCCACAAACAATTCCAAAGAAAATGTTAATAAACGTAAAGAAGTCTGCTCAATATTGTGATTGAAAAAATGCTACCCGTAGCCATCATGTGAAATAGCAGTACCTTAACCTCTCTAATGCAAAGTATATTTAGTGTAAATAAAGAAACCAGGTTTACATGAAGAGAAAACAAAGTTTTAAACTCATTCAAGCAAAAAACATTGAAGCACTGAAGTGCAGTTTACCAGATCAACATTGCCATACTCTGGAGGAAGATTTGCTGGACGAAATGAAATTGAGATTCTCTCTTCATCCTTTGACAAGGAGCATATCACTCCTTTAAGTAAATGATCAAAAATATTAATTGAAAAATGGTTACTTTGTCAGTGCATTTTGTCTACCAGTATACTTTAACAGTATCAAAGTACAAACCTTTTACGATGTCATCAATTTCAAAATCATCTATTGGATCCAGATGTTCACGTGATTTGCGATCATTTTGCAACTCTGACTTGTGACATAATGCCTGAAGACCAATATAATTTAAAAGATATCGTTTGGTTTTGATCTAGTGTGCAAGATTTACAGGTAGTGCACTGATTGCTAAACTCCATTCACCTGTATATCAATATTATTAAAATCCAGATTTCGTCCATGAACCAAGGAGAGAATTCTAACAAATACTCCAAATGGTCGCTTTCCAACAACTTTACCAAGAATAATATCACCAACATTTACAATCTGATAAAGAAGTGAACACTCATAATTTATCATAACACAAACAAACATGTGCCAATGCTTATTGAGGAACATTAATACAGCAAAAACTAACTTCAAAGATGTGTGCTCTTCTCACAACACTGGATATCTGCATTCCATTTTCCAGAAAAGGTAATCCAGAGGCAAATAAACTGTAAGCTAAAATAAATCAAGCACATTTAAAAAAATTAAAATGCAAGAAATTACCTATGGCAAGCAGAAGTACAGGAGTTTACTGGACCAAAAAATGTACTGTACATAGTTAGTTTAGACTTGTTCTTACCTTCATGAGAACCATCAACATTGTATTCAATTCCACTTCGCAACCTTTCTTTTCCTCTGCACTCCAATAGCAAGTCTGCTTTGGATGCAACAAAATGCTCGATTTTCTTTCTAAAATGATAATATATTGATAGCATTTTCTTCCCTGGACGAGTAAAGTCATCTGCTGTTTTTAATAAAGTCACAAAGTAAAATAATAAACTACAAAACAAAGTGCAATTTATGATATAATATACAATTTTGTGGAAACACCACGTAAATTTATTTATGCAAAGCTTTCGGTCCGTAAGCCAGGATCGTCATCAATGCAAAAATAAATTTATTTACGTGGTGTTTCCACAAAACTGTACATTATATTATAATAGTTAATCACCATGCAAACATTCAAAGTGTTATTTGTTTGGCACAATGCCATGTTATTAACATGGCACTTGATTACTTTGCTATTTTCATTCAATTGTCAATCTACTGCAAACATTCTAATCTAGTCGCTTACATTATACCTGAATTCCTCATCCTGTATACTCAAACCAGCCATATGAACAAAACTACATGAAAAATTAAAAAATTGAATAATTATCAACAGACTAGGACAAAATATATTGAAGATTGATTTGCCAAAAAACTTCAGTCAACCCGAACAAAAGACAACTGTGTTTCAATTTTAGTTGGTTTTTCTATCTTACACATTAAGGAAAAGAAGTTTTTCTGTCCCTCTTCTGTAAAGAAAGAGAAATTATCAATAGAATTTCAAACAAAACTACATTCCACCGCCATAAATTTTGAAATATCTCACTACTTCATGTTATATCAAGCATAGCAGCGAATGAGCTTTTAGTGATCTAATCCCTGGCTAGTGACGTAATTCAGGGGAAATAGAAACTTCTAGCGCGCATCGCGAGCATTCGATCCGGTGATAATCTGGTGACACCACAAAAATTAAACAGGCATGAGAGGACTAGGGATTAGTCTGAACTCTGAAACCTGGCTACGCTTGACCCATGCTGATGGTCCCAGACATTTATTTTGCTATTTCAATTGTTTATCAATTAAGAGTTTAAGAGTTATTATTTACATAGAATTCTATCTGAAATCATTGATATACCAGAGACTTAATGATTGCTTACTGCATTCCTTGAGCAATTGTTTATCTATGTAAACTTGATCAAATGCAATAAACCATTGTGACAACCATAGCAATGTTCTACATCACTTCACTTTTTTTTGTAGGTCCTAGGGCAGAATGTGGAGATGTAAGAGTTTGTAGGGACGAGATTCTAGTCATTTCAAGAAAAACATTGAATGTTAAACAAACAAATAGAAAAGAAAGCCCACCTTCCATGGATATATCTGAATGATCTATGTTTCTTTTAAGATCATTTTCTCGTCTGAACAGAAACAGAACATCACCTTCTTTCCTCAAATTTGATCGTCACAAATGATCTCCTCATGATAATGCAACACTTTACCTTGAGAACAACTCTTGATGCCGTAGAGTATCCTGAAAGTCTTTAGTCTCAATAATTTCTTGCTCCAATGAACTGCTAGGACGAACCAGATTTGGAATAAACCGAGAAAACAGATTTTGATCCTTCTTTGCAAACTCTACAAGAATAAAATTCAATAAATTTCAAAGAATTTTCAAAACAAAGAGACGCAGAGTATGTCACCAATACCTGGTCGAAGCATATAAAGCCCCTGGATAATAGATTGTAGTATCTTGGGGTCAGATGAAAATGGTTGAGCTGCGCTTTGACTAAGAATTTCTAAAAAAGTATTTAAGATGCTTAAATTATCACTGTCTATTGTAGTGTCAAGAACAGTTGACAGTATTGATGTGAATAGAGTAGAATCTACAATACCAAAAAGTCTCTCATTGTCAGCAATTGAAGAAGAAAATAATGAGAGTAATTCTTCCTTAAGATCACAGCTCTTTCTTGGCTTCACATAAAATCTATTCTAAAATAGAACATGGAAAGGTTAGACCACGAGATGGGGTTGGGCACATTATCAATCAAGTTTGGTAACAATTGGCAAATCATTCACCTGTAGAGGTGTAGGAAGCAGAGAAACTGGGGGGCCTAAGCCCCCCAAATATTTTAATTGGGGGGCTTAGCCCCTCCAAAATAATCGGGTAGCATTGCTTTATTGATTGTGTGTGTTAGTTGCACATGACCAAAATGAGCTCTATGTTATGCAAAAGTGCTCAAAAACGGTCATTTCCGGCAATCTAGAGCCTTGAAATTCTCAAAATTTTCTTGTCGGGCATCAACCATGGTGGCACCTCGTGAAGATCAGCCCCCCCCAATCCTAGTGAGCTTCCTATGCCCCTGTTCACCTGTAAGTAAAAGAAGTTTTGCTTTGACACAGTGGCAGCGGAACAGGGGGGGCTAGGGGGGCTTTAGCCCCCTCAAAAGTGACAGTGGGGGGGCTTAGCCCCCCCAGGTTACTTATGTGCTTATTGCACAGATCGTAAAGAGGTATTTTCAAAGTTTTGTTGCTTATAATTGGGCGTTAATATGCTTTAATACCTCATTAATTCACAATGAATCGTGAAATTTGATCAAGCAAACTCTACGCATATTTGTGTTTTTGTAGATTTTGAACTATTTTTGAAAGGTAGAAAAAATCTCTACACCGTTTGCGGTTTGTGCTTCCACTTAGTCAAAAGAAGCTGAATTTAGCCCCCCCCAATATAAAATATGTTCCGCCACCCCTGCTTTGACATATTTTACTCTTATATTGAGACTATATAAAATAAATTTACCATATAGTTAAATATAGCTGATATTCCTTCAACACTTTGCAAGTACTGAGACATAATATGAGCAAATCTGCTTAAGTACGATTCAACTGACTGGTTCTGCAACAAACAAATGTCTAAATAAATCAATTTAAAGGAATATTATAAGAAAAACAGGAAACAAACCTCCAACTCATTCTTTATCCTTAGAAGAATATTAGTCATCAAGAACATTAAGTTCTCATAAAGTTTTTCCGCATGTTGCTGGCATACACACTTGTAAACTGTACTAGAAACAAAAATAATGATTTAATGTGGTTCTGGTGTGGGGTGGACTTTTTCAGGCTAGAATGCAGTTTAGCGGACACCTGGTTAGGGCAAGGTTGGTTTGCAGGCTCAGCATTCACAATCTAATATTATGTTTTTTGGATGGTCAGCGTCTAAAAATGTCCGCTAATCTGCATCAGCCCCCTTTTTCATGTTTCAGCGCGAGGAATCACTATTTATCTCAGAAACTAGTACCTGTATGTTTCTTCATATGAGATGGGTACGAATTCACCAGGGTTTTGTTGCAAAATTAGGGTTACTGCAGACTCCAGCTTGGGCCAATAATGCCTGTTAAAATCTTCTTCGCTTATTTCAGTCATTCTTGCCATTATTGACTCTGTTTCAGGTCACTTTTGCTGGAAACTCTGCAAATTTTGTCATTTTTTCACATTATTGATTTAAGGCAATTTTGATTTTCCAGCAGCACGCTAGACAGTATTCCTTTTAGTTCAAGAACATAATCACTGACTAGCGCTATCGCTGGCTCGTGGACGTCGGAAAATTTAGAAGGAGTCTCGTTCGTATCTCGTCTCTTTCGTACGCCGGTAATTTCCGAATACAAAAACGATCATGATGCGGTTGTGCACGGCAACCAAAACTTTATGAAAACAATAATTTTTCGCTGTTACTGAACTTTTTGTATTCTGTATATTTTGGGTATTAAAATTATCAACATGTACAAAAAACAAGCATCGATGTCTCTAAAGGGTACGCCTTCAATGCTTCCTAACAATTTGACATCAAAAAGGACGAAAAACTTGTCGTATGCCGTCGCGCACAAAAGTGTCGTTTGTATGAATACAGTAGCTTCAGGTGGTTCACTCGTGCAACAACATCTCACATGCAAGACATCAAGCCCTATAGGCAGCATTACAATTATGCAGGTACACATCCTGTCGCTGTCTCTCCTAAAATTGCAAGGGTAGAATGCTGTAAGAAAGCATGCATTTGCATTATTGTGCAACCTTGCGAGGCCCATAGTGTGGTATTTATATGGCCAATGTCGTTATGTTCATTACTAGGCGAAGTGGTGTATCGTATCTGGTAGAGTGGTATTAATATTTGGGACTACCAAAGGAATACAGGTTTGTACCCAATTATGGCACCATACCCCCCAGTGTACCCTAATACTCTTATCCATCTTCTACCACATTTTACTTGTCAAAAGGAGACCCTTGCAAAGAGCCCTCAAAACAAAAAGTTATCTTTTTAACAGATGTATGAAGAAGATGGTTCATTAATGATATTTTGGCATGGATTCGCACAGCAAGAAAATCAAGGTGGCACTTGACGCAAAATTTTATATTCAACAAAACTATTCCAACTCATATCGTGTCAATTTTTATAGCTTTTTCATACTTTGCACGAGGAATATGCGCTGCCTTGAATAGATTTATATGTGTTGGTAAGAACTAGACTAAAAGATGAATTTTTTGATACCTTAGTCTAAAATAGATTTGTTGAAAAAAGATTCCTATGATACTTGCATCTCACCATTGCAAATATCTTCATTGCAGGAGCAAGCGATGGTTCAATTTTTCTGTTTGACATCCCAAAACAAGGCACTGAAATAAAGCAACATCAATGTATAGATGGTAAAGGAGTTGGGATAACTGATCTTGCTGGCATCCAGGATAAATTGGTGTCAGCCGATGAAGATGGCACTCTTTCAATATGGCAATGCGATGAGACCACAGAAAAAATCTCAGAAGTACGAGGGTCTGGGTGCGTTTCTACCAAGAAAAATATTAGACAATGAATTCAATAACCACAGCTACTCCACGTTTTCTGGACTGATCTGCTCAATGCTAATCTGCTTGCTGTTTTAGGATACCATGCATGAGTCTGGCATTGTGGAATGGTTATATTGCGGCAGCGTATAGTTCTGGACATATTCGCATATTTGACTTGTCTACTGCAATTCTTAAAGTAGAGATATGCGCTCATTCAAGGTGTATTAATGCACTGGACGTTGCTCCACAGTCAGGATTGGTAAGTTGGTTGAACAATCTCAGTTCAACTATTAGCCATTCATGTTTTGGTGGATGTCTGATCACAGTTCTTTTTTGTTCTTCTCAGTTGTTATCCGTTAGTGAAGACTCGTTTGCTAGAGTGTGGACATTACCAAGTGACTTCTCCTGTAGCAAGGTTCCAATCTGATTCTCTTGTCTTGACTAAGATGCTACGATTGCAGCAATCATGACGATTACGATTATAACGATAGTAATCACCAGATCCACGCGATCATAGCGATTACGAACCCAAATCCACGCACCGTAATGTTAATCTATTTCTCTTCTTTACAACAGGTTCAGTTGGCATTTCAAGCTCCAGTGTCGGACAGTCAGTTATGCGGAGGGCGTTTCCTGGACGTGTCGGGACAATCATTTGGTGTTAGTGGTTACGATCTAGCTGAGATTGTCGTCTTTGAAAAAAAGTAGACAAAGAGCAAGCTGTACTAATAGAACTGATCTCTAATGTCCAACACCATCATTCTTTCATTTTATTGCTTCGTTGTAACAATACGAGATAAGAAAGTCTTGTAGTTGCAGTTAAGGTTTATACCATTTATTTAAATTGTATATAACGAACGTACAGATGTAAATATATCTGTGAAGACAAATTGAAGTAATATATTGGGCAAATTATAAGTTATTATGAAATCTACAGAAGTTGACTCGTGTTGCCTTCCTACGCCGCTCGCATGCTTCTCCCTCCAAAAAGTAAAGACCCTGGTTGCGAGGAACCGTTGATATCACCAAAGACGAAGCCATTTCGGCAAACGTTTAATAGGAATTCAATACGTCGACTACGATCATACTTGCAATGAAGAAAATTACTTTAAACTACATATTGTACTACAAAAGCTAGAGTGCGTAAAATGATTCTACGTTGTAGGCTTTGTTATGCCAAGAGACAAACAGAATGAATCAAAGCGAGCAGAAAGGCAAGCTTGAATGCTGGATAGGATGCGTTGCTGCTAAAATTGCATTCGTTTCCCTTGCAACACTCAATACTACAAGACTTGACAGTGCCAGTTCGATTGTACACATCCATACACGCATTCTCCTCACAATGCTTTGATTCAGCGCAGCCTTTACCCAAAAGACCAGTACCATTCTTGTAGTAAATATGATAATCAAAACAGCGAGTTGTCTTGTAACCACATTTGAGAATCTTTTTCTCGCAGAAGGCCCCTTTCGATTCGTTGTACGTGCAATGGTGACATGATACTGAAAAAAAACAAGATTAAGGCACAAAAAACAACGCTGAGGTCGCAGATTTTTTGCACACAATCGTAATGTTGGTGAATACGCAAAAACTACATCCAGATCAACCACGCGTTAGCAAACAGTGACGTTGTGCACATGTGCAGGATGAAGAAATGTGACCTATACTTACATCCACCAGCAATGTATGGTGTTGGCTCAGGATTTCCACTCGCTGTCAAAGAAAACATCCGAAATATATGTTATGAGAAATGATGTTCCATAATCAGTCGCAAATATACATGAAAGTTATATCAAGAAGTAGTATGTGTAGTATTCACTACCTGATTTTGATGGTGAGGGCGTCACCAAGGTCTGCTGTATTCGTACTTGGGTACTAGCCTGTGATGTTGCATTGCTGTTGCCCGTCATCGAAGAAACTTTGATGGTGGCAGTGGTTAGCATAGCAGCATTAGTTGGCACGGCTGAATTCTCCGAAGTAGGTGACAAATAAGATTTCGAAACATACGTGGATACTTTTGTAGCTGTGGATGTCTGTTCGGCGCTATTTTCTCGCGAAGAATTGCGAGATATCCCAGAGCTGGCTGTCACCGTTGGTGTGGCCTGCTGTCCAGCAACACTTAACGTTGCGACAATTGGAGGAGCACTTGAAATTGCGGCGATCACTGAAGTGCTTTCGTTGATTACTGGAGTGTTGCTAGGCGACAGAGATGACGTTGCTCCTGTAGACTGCGTCTCACTGAACTGAACTGAAGAGGATTGATGAGATGACGAAACCATGTTAACTGTGCGAAAGCTTGATGGAGTCATCGTCTGGCGAGATCCCATGCTACCAGCAAAAGCAGATCCAACAGAGCTGGGTGTCAAAGTTCCAGATATTGATGTATTTTCTCCATTCACTGGCATGGTCGAAGACCCTAGTGATCCACTAAAAATAGCGGTGGTATTCGCCGCAGCATTGCAGAATGGCGTAGCTAAAAATGCAGAAAAGCTCGAGTTTAATTAATTCGCTCCTAATCAGTTAAATAATATTAATCCTACTTGGTAGCAAACACGAAGTTGAGCCAAGACTACACCAATTTAATCCCACAATATTTTAAACAATATTTAGTGATACACAGTTCCTCCTTACTTGCAAAAATAAGACAGAACAGCCAAGAAATATGTCTCAATTTCTTCATATTTTATTCCTTGCTATGCCAAAAGTAAAAAAATACTGTAATCAATAATCACTCACTGGCAAAGCTTTATGAGCGGGATAACTATACTTAAACAGTTAACATTAATCCCTGCTTGCATGAAGAACCTACGCCCTATATGTCACCACAAAATCATTGAGTATGCAATATTACATCTCTCATTAATATCAGTGTGATTACAGCGACATGATGCAAACAAGGAGTGAAATGTTTCGCCCAATCAAAATTCAGCGCTTTACAGTTTCTTGATAATTTAATGAACAAATACTTCAAAGTCTACTTAGGGATAAGAGTTTTAGTCGATTTTAAATCTTCTTCATTCGATTTTAATTCTTCTTTTTGCTTTCTTTCTATTCTTAATTTCAGTTTTATAAATTCGACGACTAAATAGGAAAGACAATCTTTCGCCAAGTTTGTAGACTAAAGTGTATACCCTCGCTTACAGCTTTCTTTCATTTAATATTCTTGGAAAAACTATGAAATGAAATTAACACTACACACAGAGATCGAGACAAGTTTTTAATTATTTAAAGCTGCGGCTTTTTTGTCAAGTTAAAAAACAAACAGCTGACGCACAATCGGAAATACCGTTGTTGCAAAGCTCAGACGACGGCGCAAGAGATATGAAAAAGGAGTTTAAGCTTCACGTTTAAGTGCTACAGCAAACGGCAGAGACATTTTCTAGGCACAATTTCTTCGCTTCTCATCCTTTTTGATTTTCTGTTTTATGTCAAACACTTTTATGTTTACATCTTGTACAGACGAAACTATCTTTGCCTTACTGTCTTTTTAGCTGCTATTTTATTTCACCTGCCGTTTGACGTTTGCCGTTGAACGCCAAGTTTAAGCTCTCTAATGCTCGATAAAGACATGACTTGTGTCCTTTCTTGCGCGCAGATAATACTCTAGACATAAGAACTTTTAATCAAAACAAAAACGTTGATTACAGTGGCTGTGCTTGTCAATGAAAACTTAGGAAAAATATCTAAACGTGAGTCACTTCATTTTAAAACGGAGAACGCAAAGTTTGCTTTACGAACACTTAAATTTTTGTACGTTCCCCTGAGCAAGCTTTAATATTCTTCTCATACAGGGATAATGCTCCTGCAATATTTGCAAACTTCTGTTGAGTCACCGCTTCCAACATGAGATTGTTGTAATATTGATAGCAAGCACCGGCGCGTTGTGAAGTTTGGCAAAAACTTCTCTAACACTCGAAATTAGTAGACAGTAACTTGCAAAAATCTCCACAAGTTAAAATTATGAAGTTTGATTAAAAAAGACAAAAAGACAAAACGAAAGTAAAAAAGATCATTTCCCCGTTGTATATTGGACATTTTTAATGCATGAAACGTGGCATCAAAAAAACTCCAAGACTAAATATCATATCTTGTAAAGAATCTTCAGCATAAACGATGTAAGCAACAAAATAATGTACATACCAGACAGGGAGATGTTAGATTTCCTGTAGCTTGGCTACGTTTGATCTTGTTCGTGTGTGTGTGTCTTAGGAAACTCTTAATTTCTCTTCTCTACAATTCACCATGACAACCATTAAATATGCCTGCCGTTAATCAAGTTTCTTACTTGGTTTTTCAATTAAATGTGAAATAATCATATTTTCTTCGTGAAAATATTTCATGATATACCGATTCTTTATTGCTAAGATGGGTTTAGTTCAACTAGCGGTCGACTTTCATGTTTTTCAAGTAATGACAAAAAATGTTAAATTCGGTTACGAAGCTGGACTGAAAATCTAATCTATAGATCTAACTGGACTCTTACATCAATTTACCTCACAGCCTCGATTTCATCCACCATCATTAACCTTGACCTTGGAGAAGATATGGACATGGACACGGCATTAGACTTAGTTCCCAGTCTTCCGTCATTCACTTCACAACGTATCATGTTCGACATCTCCAAATCACCAGCGACCTGAATTACCAGAAGTTTCTAAGCGCGCTCAGGTTCACTGAAGAAAATCATTCGCGACAGTGAAAACATTCAACACTCGTATCGGACTGGTTAGTCAAGCAGATAAGACACATCTCATTGATCGTGGTAATGGAGTCATATCTCCCTGATGGAAATTTACCTACGAACAATGTCTTCTGTTTCAACAATAAGTCTATCGTGAAGAACACTTATCAACACATTAGATGCTTCAGCATTTAAAGCAGTTTTCTTACAATAATGCTTGATCCAGGCAATATCTCTATGACTTTATCTGCCCCCTTTCCAGTGGATTCAAGAGCTGCAACGAGGACAATACAAAATGACAATTTGAAAAAATCTTTACGACTGCTGGGGATCAAATTTTTAGACTTTTTGATCTACGCATGCCCCATTTGCGTCTGCACCACTACAATCACACGTACAGGAATAGCGTACATATATCTCGCGAGCAGACAGATTATTTCAGTGAGTCGGCTGCTAATCACGAGTCTTGGAAGGTCAAGTGAATCTTCAAGTAATTGCACAGCCCTTAAATGGTTTCCTACTGCAATCAGTGCAGTGTTACCAACTTAGGCCCCGTTTACACTATACCGGATTGCTAACGGAGCGGCTCAAATTTTGCAACTATCGATGCTCTGTAAAGATTTT
>JAOBYK010905315.1:2774-17769 GCA_025434845.1 Phenganax subtilis
AATGGCAAATATATTTGAGAGTGAGCAGTCTGAAAAGATAGTATTGTCGCATTTCTTTGCTGAGGTTTTTTAATCGTGTAATCCCACAAAAACCCCAGTTTATACATGCGTCTGGCGCTCTGAACCTCATGCTTTGTGTTAGTCTACGTGGGACGGAGAAAAAGTTATTATTACGTCAAGACTCAAGTTTTTAGCTCTTGACAACGTATTAATATGTAGTGAGCGCGTTACTTTTGAGTTCGTATTGTAAATTTCCTTGTGTGTGTCTGCCATTTGAAGCATGTGATTTGTGCATGAGATGTGAAACATTGAGAAACACGATTGTTATCCGAATTTTAGTGCCCTTTGCAGTCAGGTATGTTGTGTGATGCATGCAAGGTTGCTACGTAACATCATGAGGTATTCTCTATTCACAACCGAATTTGATTAGGCTGATTAATTAACCGTATCAAAATAGACTAGATGGCTGGTTGTCATGAATTGTAGTGTATAAAGAAATATCCTGCGAAAGGTCTATCCAGAGTAATTACAAATCCTAACTTCATTGGTCATATGCCTGTGCTCTGCGTTGAATTGAACGCTTCCAAGTCTAAATACTGATTTTTCGAAACAAAAAACATAGAACGAGTGTACTCGAATGGACCTGCTGAGGCTGGAGTCATGCCAAAAGATAACAATCTTTAACTGCAAACATACTGCATGCGAAAAACTGATGCACGTGACTTGTGTTCGATTATGAGATTCATGGTACATATTCTCGAAACGTAAAAAGTTTAGACTGCATACATTCAATTACTCTAGAGTATTAATTATAATTTAGCAGTTATAATTGGATTTTAAAAAGAGAAAAATTGATGCACGTGATTTGTGTTTGATTATGTAATTCATGGTAAGCAGTCTCAAAATGTTTGAAATCTTGACTGCATACACTCAATTACTCCAGAGTCCTAGTTATCATTTGGTAGTTATAATTGGATTTTAAATAGAGCTTAATTGACTTGAATGAAAATGTTTACTAGTGTTCAATTTACAGGTGCGCAGTCACGCAGTCGACCTAAGCTGCATATATGTCATCAATACTGTTAATCAAAATATTTTTCAATGAAACGTCTGGAAAAAAGCAGCTAGTATAGTATTGTCAATAATTTGGCTTCAACAAGTTTCTAGAATTGTCGTTTGGCAAAAATGTAACAATGCAAACTTAAATTCTAAATTACGTCATCAAAACGTACAAGTTTCATCACGAAAGTTGTTTCATGAAACTAGAAAGCGTACGAAAGTTGGACTACAGTATTTCCATCTGTGCCGATTGCTTTTACACCAATGTGGAGACAACTTTGTAATTTTAGTAAATTGTAATTCAACAAACGCAGTTGATGCACGCTGAGGGAATTTGGGAAAATAAGTTCTATTCTTGTTAAAAAATAATCGACCAACTAAAACGTTATGGCGGAAATGTGCAGTCTTCAATCGTCTTCCAAAAGTCTACATGTAACTTTTGCGTCTAAACTGTTGGAATTTTAGCAATCTGAGTACTTTTGCAATGTATCTAGCAATTCCTCTTGGTATATTTCGATGGTTGCATTTGCAAATTACAGCATTGAAACCATTTGTGGAATGAATTTGCCTGACTAAATTGCGTTACTGAACTGCTTAAAGTACACTTGCACAGCCCTAGAGATAAAAACATAGAATACATTGCTCAATAATTTGTCAATCATACGTCTGTGTGGAGTGTACAAAACAAAGTGCTTCGCGAATGCGTCTTTCTTGTTGCTTATTATATCTCTAGCACAAAAAACAGACAATTTTGTGCGACAACACTCTTCAAAAGACGTAAATGTGCGTGGGAAACTAAAAATAAGAGACCATCTTCTCAATATACGTTGTTTTCTGAAACCATGCTGTGAGATTTTGACGCGGAGAAATAACAAAGTGTAGCTAAGTACGCAATAGTTCTGAATTTAATAAGCTTCTAGGTTCGTCCATCTGTGCCAGCCCACGTGGTCGATGTTTCCCTGCAAGAATGCGTAGCAAGCCCACAGCGTTTGTCCTGACATTGTGGGTTCGAACTTCAAAAACAAGCGAAATTATCAACAGCAACGTCAGGGAGATATTAAAGCTTAGCTGAGCGATAACTGCATTTCTGATTGTATTTCACGTATTCCTGCATAGCAGCTATACCATGCTGTACTATTATTTAGTATGAAACGGTATTGTAGAAATCGCAGAGGTGAAAAGTGTGAAACTGTAAATACTATTTTTGCACATAATCATAATTTATAACTTCCTAAGTTCGAACTAATAAACCACTGACTGCAGATTGAAGCAATCACTTTTACATTCATAGCATGATAATTTTTTTTAATCAATTTTAATATTCCAGT
This sequence comes from Phenganax subtilis, assembly GCA_025434845.1. Taxonomy (NCBI): domain Eukaryota; kingdom Metazoa; phylum Cnidaria; class Anthozoa; order Malacalcyonacea; family Clavulariidae; genus Phenganax; species Phenganax subtilis. The sequence goes on from JAOBYK010905315.1 coordinate 5,162, forward strand.
TCCTATCAAAGTTGGCAGGCATTTTAAGTCGAAGTAGCCAACATATGCAATTGTATAAAAACTGAAAACACAATTGCTCCAAAAGTGTATGCATGCTCATGCTCATGCTCAGATTTCATTTGTGATGTGCTTTAATTTTGTTATGATCACAGCAAGTGCCTGAGAAGGTCAATGCCACCCACTATATGCTTTGCTCTTGCACACCGCACGTTTCCAGACTCACGCGGTGCAATATTCGGCACGTGCAGCATCCTCGAAAACAACAGTCAATACAACAACATCGTCATTGACATCGCTCATGTGAGCTATCCAAGTTTGAACGAACTAGTAATGGATAACCACTTGCCAGCAGTGTTAAGGATAGATTTCAAAGTTGGCGACCATGGTGGCTTTCAATATTTTTTATAACTATAACTTCACTTGGACAGCACATATGTAACTTGACTCTTATAAATTACAATACTCAGCATCAGTCAGTCACATTACGACACGCAGGTCCAAATGAATACGCAAGAACAAAAACCATCAAAACAAGTTTTAGGTTTAATTTGCTTTTCGCGTTGAATTTATTTATGGTTGTAGTTTACAGTTAAAATTGGAGCTAAAAGTATGGAAGAGATTACACGAGACTAGATGGGCTAAATATGATTTGCTTGGCATTTTTTTGTAATTTGCACATTCTTCAAACAGCAGCCATCTTGAATTTATGGTGTTATCTTGAAATTTCCATTTAAAATGGTATTGCAAGAATAATCTTGACCCTTTTTGGAGATTTTTTAACGAGACGCCATGCTGTGCATCCAGGAAAGCATGACAATACGCCAGCACCGACCACTTGCTGCGATCACCAACTAAAATATGAAGAATGACCGAGAAAGCATTGTAAAGTTCAGGAATTTTGTTCTTATATCGACGAATTTTCAATGATTTGTCAGAAAAGAATGTTTCAGAAGAATGCAGGCTTGTCCGGAACTGACCTAGCCTAGATTTTGTTCGAATGCATGCTTCAGCTTCTCTAGAAGCTATTTGAGACTTGCTATAACTTAAGACATTAAAGGTATCACCATAGCCCTTTTGTAAACATTCATCAGCTTTGTTGACATTTTAAATGGAAAGAATGAATTACAATGAATTTTATAAACGATTTATTGGTGTCGAATTTTATTTCCAAATCTGCTTTAAAGATAGAATAGACTCATTCACGCGCAAACAGGAAATTGTACAACAGCCAGAGCAGGCATTAAAATAGCGTGTTTTTTGGCACACTTTGTGTCCTTGTAAGAGGCAAATGTGTCATTGTAAATGGAAAAGTGTGTACTTGAAAATAATGGACAAAACTGTTTAATATAATTTCAGTTTGGGAATTTGAAATAGTCATTGTTTTTTAAGTTTATAAAATGCTTGGATTTAAAGTAATATAGTCCAGAGCACAGGGACGAGAGTTTTCTGTCTGTCTGAACAAAATTTTGGAATTATTTAAATCTATAAATTTGTAATGCAAATCTAAACCATCCATTCTTTAAAAGTGGATTTGTGAGGAAAGAGATTATGATTGTGTATACAATGAATGAAATAACACTTTAGCTGTATCTATGTTTTTCCAACAATGTTATAGTTTTGTTTATGACAACTTCAAAATTCAAACTTCAGCAAAGCGCTGAAATCTGCGTTGCACACTTTCAAGTTCCTCATGACTGTTGCCCGTTAAGGCAAAGTGTGTCCTTGTGAAAATTCCTTATTTTAATGCGTGTCAAACCTGTCTATCTATTTTATATAATCATAGGCAGCCCAGTTCCATGTGTTGATTTTTATGTAGTTTCCGAAAGCGAACTCGCGCGTGGAATGCGACGCTCAAGTTCGCTTTCAGAAACCACATAAAAATCAACACATGGAACTGGGCTGCCTATGATATAATTGGCTTTTTGTCGACCTTTCATGTACTTTTATCAAGAAAGAGGTTTCTGATTAACATTAAACAGGAAGCCTGGTTTTCGCTCGCAACTCAAGAGTAAGCGAGAAAACAAAGACAGACATTTTCTGTGAAAATTAAAAAAACAAAGAAAGTAAAACTTTTTTGAGTTCTAGTTCTCTTTCATTATGTCTTGACTTATGCTTGGGTTGTGCCAGATGTCGATGCCTAAATGAGTGGAGGGGCTGGGTACACCTGTAAGAACTTGCGCTATAATATTTACGCATATTGCATGCATGTACCAAAAGTTAAAGTAGGTGTGTTTTTTGATATTCGTATTTTCAAAACAGCATATTGAGTACTGTTTGTACCACGGTACACAGTGCTGCAACGCTCAATACATATGTACGATGCGTTTTTAACTTGTGAATTTACAGGAAATACGTGGAGTGTTAAATATAACGCTTGCAGCTAACGCAATTAATACATCTAGAGTGTGATGTTATGAAATTCTTGAAACTTCGCCCGGTAAACAGAGCCTGGCATGGTGCTAATATAGGACATCCTGATGGATACGCCCAAATGAATCAAGGATTGATGAATGTATAAAAATACATTTAGATGAATCATTCTTGAGATGCTGTCGGAAAAGATTACTGCATGTGCAAAATTCTTTTTGCTTCTGCCTCTGGTTAATTATGCGCGCCGCCTGCAAATTGTCGGAGACTTATTCAGTTTATTCAAGAATATTTCAAATTTTGTCATAATGTTTCACTGAGACTCCCGCTACGTCAGTGCATGACCAGAGCGCTGGTACGTTAAACCAGAGGCCTTGGGTTAGATTCCCGCATAAATGAAAATTTTCCCAGGATCTCTTTCGGCTTCATTCGAAAACTAATGATAATTTACCATATTGCGCTCTCGTTTTATAACTATTCTCTGATATACTGTGTTACTCTGAGTACAAGAAATTAAACATGGCAGTCTTACGCAAGGAATATGCTGACATTATCCACCACTCTTGGATTGTTAGCATAAGCGTAACGGATTATTCCGTGCAAGTACACGTACATCTCGTAGATCATGCCAGCCGGCGTATCGAGACGTCCAACTGCGTGATAGACCTGAACCCCCTGTTCAGTAGATCAACGTAAGTGCATGAAAACAGCGTCATTCTAAAATGGAGATTTGTTTTAAGCATTCGAATATACATGAACACTATACAAGAAAAATGAATAATGTTGCAGTCACGAGCGGTGTACTCGTAGCTGTGGGTCGCGAGACCATTAATATATCTGTTGAGCTATTGACTGAATAATTGAGCAAGGTATAGGTAGCACGTTTCACCAAAATTATGTGCGCAAAATATATTCTAGGACGGTGCAAGGACGACAATAATAACTATCGTCTCTTGGCGAAAATGTTGTCAGACAAGTGAAGGTCAAAAGCGAACATAATCAGGATGCAGTCCAAAAAGTGAGAGAATCACACTCGGCTAATGAGATTACATCTTTTGGATATTGCCGGACAGTATGTTCACAAAATACATGCTTACATAACATGGTATATTAAGCCGCCAAATATGTTAATTATCGGCAGAGGCCAAGCAGGAAATGAGTTAGCGCACGCCTTGACCGAACCGAATGAAAAGAGCTGACGATTTGTGTGACACGTGTTTTATGGATTCAATGTTTCAATATTCATAAATAGTTGACTAGAGCATATAATATAAATGCGTTGACATTGTAGGAAAAGTTTCCGTTACAAAGTTTCTTATACAAGTTTTGTTTCGGAAACAATTGTCCCCAATTAGAGCAATGTTCTATTTCGAAACTATTGTTTAAAAAACTTGTTTTAGAACTTTATTTTAGAACCTCCCCTTAGTGTATCAAGGCTTCCATAGACATAATATGTACGTTTGCTTTCATTATGGTATAGTAAATGGAGTCACTGCAATTTATCGGTGCAATGAGTGCATGCTGCATCCATAGTACGAAAGCCAGTTTAGAGGCATTGCGATTAGCATTGCCCATGCAATTGACAAACCTATATTATGATTGTAGTATCACATTTTCTGCATGATTTCTATAGAAAACAAGTAAGAAGTCTTCATCATTACATAGAAAGAGGTTTTTGCGAGCGTCTTCATACATCTAAAGCCTGATCACAAGGTTTGTAAATGACGTCTATACAACCCCTAAACAAAGGTTTCAACAAACGGCTATATTATTGTCAGTCATAAAGTGCATGTGATCTTTGTATGGATGGTAATTATAGTAATGCTTCAGCTATATGTCACGGTACAAACGGTAGTACATGTGACCGACTTGAGAAAATGCCTTATAATTGTACGTTATTACATGAATTACATGTGGGCTCTATATCGTTTATTATTTGTGCTTGTTCCTTATGAATATATAATTGTTAGGTAAGAGCTCCATATATTGTAACAGTTAGGGATAATAAATTCTGTACTTTGTAAATCACTAAAACAAAAATCAGTCGAAAAACTGTATCGAGGGACATGCTGAATTGCTGTAAACAAACCAATTAAAACTAACAATACTCATCCTTGCAGTAGTGATATACAATACGCCAGACTTCAAATCATCGGCAAAACAACATTTTGTTTTTCTCAGTGCTGTCGAAATATTGCATTTGGCTGAAATATAAGTAAACCAGCAACACGATTGTGTTATTGAGAGTTAATGAAAAACAGCAAAGTGTAAGTAATATCTGCACAGGTGGCACAATGTATGCATCTAATTAAACGCCCATGCAAATACAACGACTCCATGCTCATGCAAATATTACGTCCCATAAGTGCCACACTGATCGATAAGATCTCCACTTATGTCGTCAAAGTTATTCAGGAATAAACCATCAATAACTACAAGTTGTCGCTATAGCGCTATGATGTAAACATGAACAATAAATTTTGTTCAGAGTGATAGTGTAGCTAATGTGTCACGCGAAGTGCGCTATTGTAGGTTCGGCGCAAAAGCAGTTCGACGTTTAATCTACAAATAAAAAAATAGCTTGTGTTTTGAGCCCGGTACAGTCAGTCAGTTTTTCCTTTATAAATTTTCCTGGACATATTTCATTTGCTCATGCTTACGATGACAGTTGACAAATTCTCCTTCAAAGCTTAGGTAACTTGCGTATTTCGCTGTATACAACCGTCAAAGAAAGCTCGTTGGTCATACACACAAGTAAATAATCTCGTCGAAACATTTATTAAGTAGACTTGTTTGTCCGCTCAGTTCTCAAGAATTGCAGTCTAGCCTATTGATTTGCTAGTCGTGTGTACGCAAAGGGGCAACTGGCTATTAGATATAATTGTGAGTTGCATGTTTGAGTGAAAGCTCTTGATTGATACGAGACAATGTCATGTCAAAGGTCTTCTTCATTTTGACTCGTATCATTCATGAGCTTCTACTTCCACCTGAAACTATAACCGGAGTTTAATTTCTGTTCAATTGAAAATGCATTATACAGAAGATAGGTAGCACAAAAAATATCGCCAGTGGGAAAGAAGGTTCAAGTTACTTTGCTTTAAGTCTAATTGATGATTCAAGGCGGCTAGAAAAACATAAAACATTTAACATTAAAATTATATATGCTGCTCAAGGTTGGAATAATCATAATCTCGATGGTCAAACGATGATCTGTAAAGTATTTTGGTATCTCGTATTTTTCTGGTTAACATGTTTTGTGAAGAGTGATAATATTGTTGAAATTAAAAAGTCGTGAATTTTCAGCAACAGGTGGACGTAATTAGTTTTGTTGCAAACACTGAAAACGGTGTCGCGTCTTGGGCGTTTATAACAGTAAACATCAGAAAAAATATGGACCTATGCAGGGCAGAATGAATTAGCCTGAGTCTTCACTCCTTAGTTACACTTCTTGTCAAAGTAAACAATACAGTCTCGTGTTTTGGTGGGCCACTCTGTTCAAAACAAAGAAGGATCATACACAGTCACAGCAGGACTATCCTCAGCGGGTTAATGGGGTCACACTCGCTATTAAAATGCAGTATACTCAAGTAATAATAACAAGCTTTAAACATCAATACAATAAAGCACGATAACTATCTTGTCTTCAATATGCATTTTACGTTCTTCCTATGTAGCTACAGCCCTAAATTTGCAATAAAAATCAATTTCATTACTGTCATAATAATTATAGTCTGCATTGATGTCAATTCCAGTCTCTCCTCATTACCTGACCGTAAACAGTCCAGTGTCCATGCACAAAAGCATGCATCACACATTGTACTGCTGAATATGAGGTCAATCAGAATCTGCAGAGCTTTTTATACTTTATATCTACAGTCATCCAGTCTATCAATAGTCATCAATCAGGTTCAATTTATACGTGCATGCAACTCCTGGAATTCAGTCGACTGCATTACTGCGGTCGTTGAATTCTACCAATCCATCTATTAAAGAGACATGTACAAATAACCATGCATTAGTCATACATCTAATTAGGTCTGTCTATTTTTACCCTGCTCAACTGGCTTTCGTGTGGGCGACCATTTTTAACATGGCAAACGAAAATGACTAATATACGTTTGGTTCAGACCTGTAGGATTGATTGAATGTTTGCACATGTGGACACGTATGCTGGTATGGAAATTTAGTGTGTACTGGCAATATCAAACATGCGCGATTGCAAAATATAAAATCAACTGCAAGAATCTCATCGTAGATATGACATATCTCCATTACATGTACTGCTTGCACTATTGCGGTATCGCCTAAATTCCACTACAGATTTGACCATATAAGTAAGGTGTACGACTGCGTCGCCAAAGTTTTGCTGTTTCTTCTAATAATTTTCTTGCAAGATTTATTTCAATCAGTATGCTTTCGTTACAAATTGAACTTACAAAACTGTGTACCGGTACTTGTCCTTGCTTGCCCTGATCAAAATGTATGGCCCTCTATTTTTTTAAATGATGCGCAGAACGGCTTTCAGTCGTCAGTGGTTTACGGTTCAGCCGACTTCACAACAAGAGCAATACACAAATGCACCAGCTGCTGTGTGTTTGCATGATGAGCCCAGTCGGTCAGTCAGTCACAGATTGTGTTCACAATCAAACAGCAGTTATAGCCCCATCGGAATTGAAATTAAATTCCTAATGCTGTTCTCTTTGTTAAAACCTCTTTCGCATCGTGTAATGAGCCTTAATTCATTTATACTACCGACTTATTTAAAAAAGGACGGAAAATTTTTTATCATTCATGAGTCGTATAAACAACAGATCGGGACTTGAGGCTAAATAATTCTCTCCTTGAAGCGAAACAAGGGGGTGATGACTGCCCTAAGAGGTTCTTTATTAAAAGGCAAAGCAATTCCGTGTAAACTTCCAAAACAATCAGTCATGTAAGCGCGATGAAAGAACGAAATATAATATTAGCCCATACAATAAAGAGGAAATTTGCCATTGTACATGAAAGACACCGCACAGTCATTAAAATTCACGCAAACTTGAAGAGATGATGGCAACCCTGCAGTTACTGCAAACTATAGCAATGCATCTTGTTGAAAACTATAGCAAAGATGAACGTGTCTATCTTTGTGTTTCATATAAAGCCTGTAGATAAATCAGATTCTGCATATCTCATATTGCGTCTCAGATTCAGTTTTTAACAAAGTCCTAATACTGACGATTGTGTACTATTGGTAGCATATTACACCTGTCCTATTATATGTAATTACGCCCAGGTTTCGAAATTCAAAGTATACCTGTACACCATACGTTTTATATACCGGTATACCAGGACACCATACGTTTTTCGAGCCCATGGGGAATACTGAACAATTCTGTTTTGTATTTTTCAGACGCTGTTGCACTATGTAACAAAGTTTTGAAGTAACGCCAATCTTCCGACATGTACTGTGTACTGTGCCTTGCGGGTGCATTAGTCACCTGCATAGGTTGTATTTTAGTACTTTCGGAAATCGGCACAGGGTATAATAATGGGAAAAACTGAAGTAACAGTGTAAAGAAAATGTCTTTGTGAGTAAACTCAATAAAAAAGACAATTATAGTCTACTCATGGCTATGCATGGTATAGTAACGTAGTGCGCATGACATGCACTATTTTTCGATGGCTAAAAATACACGAGGCAGCCCTCACATTTGGAAGTGTTCAATTCTAATTCGTTGCATGACAAGACACTTTTCCCATGTAAATTTTCAGAGCAGAAATTGATATACTAATTTCTCCGAAATATGCATGCTCTGTCACAAGCACTGTGTCTTGCAGCGGCCTCAGGCTCATCAGTATGTTCCATTTTCGGAAAATGAGGCAGGCTATAAAAATTGTGAGTAAAACAGTCATCGATCATGGAAAGATTGTGCTAGCTGTGCGTAAGATTAATTGAACAATTCAAAGTTTTTTATGCGTTATTTTGATTGGTCGAGAGTCGTGATCTATAGTTGAACAGACACTCGACTGACGTGATGAATTTCCTTGTTTTGTTTACACCAAAACAATAGCGGAAAATTTTTTGTTCAATTTTTGGTACTCGCCATGTTTTGACGTCATCTGTCTAACAGACAATGGCTAAATGTAATCCATTCGTAAATTACATTTCAGTTCATACCTAGCATGAAAATAAAACAATTGCATGCAATCATGCAATTGTTGTGGGCCAGAGATGAGTAACGGACACTAAATTTCCAAATGGTCCTTTCGGTGGCCTGGATCCTTTATAACTTACAGCCTGGGCTATTTGCAGCACTTTCGCTAAATCGGTACAAACTATAATGATGAGAAAAACTGAAAATAGAAAAGGTGCCGAAACATGTCTTTGTGCGTAAAACTTAATTTCATTGCACGTTACTTTATATGGATATAAAGGACCATGTGGATGAACACCGCAAAGGTGGTTTACCATTCCAGTTACAAAAATCAACAACTTGAAACGATTTCAAACAGCTAGATCTGGTGACAACATGCATGCAACTCAAAAGGTAGCCATCGTAACAGCTGTACGAACATCGTACGGCCATTGGAACAATTTTCAAACAGTTTTTCTCCAATGTTGTTGCACTGTGCCTTGCAGGTGTTTAATAATTATACACTTTACATGACTTTCGGAAATCGGCATGAACTTAATAATGGGAAAACTGGAGTAGAAAACGAAGAGAAACATCTCTTTGTGTGTAAAATTCAATTTACAATTACATGGCAACTGAGTTCACAAAGTTTCGCCGCGTTCTGTACTTGAAATGAAACAGATCATTTGTATTTTGGTAAAAATGATTTAAGAATTAAAATATGGTAGCAAAATTGGACTTTTTTAGTGCTGCCCAGCCTTAAATGACATGTTGCAGTAATTAGCAAGAATTATGTTGTTATTCAGAATCTACCTTCTTACTTAAGCTATATATTTACACAGTTATTTTCATATCCATACAGAATCATGTTTGGTATTCAACTCTTAAACATATGACAAATTAGCAGTTTCAATTTCTGGAGAATTTACCCATTTTTGAGCCTTAGGTCTGACAGCTAGGAACATATCGACAACTAGTTTATTAGGAATTTGGAATACTCACACGTACGCATTGATCTACTATACAGCCTCAACCTAATCACATTAAATCTCTCGTACATTACTGAGTATATTGTAACCATTTTGTAAAAATTTTCCCGGAGAGTATACATCTACTAAACTGATTTGCAGAATGCTGGATATTGAGAATATAAATGTGATGTGAACGGTAGAAGTCTGCGTACTATAATTTGAGGAATGAGTATAATAAGGGTATAGATCGAACAATAAGTGTTTTAACTGGAACCGCCAAAATGACCGAACCAGCAAAAAGCGGCACAAACGTATAGCATAGCGTGAACATTAACAAGCGTGCGTGAGTGTCTAAGAAATTAAACGCCAGGAAACAGCCGATACAAACATAAAGACCGGGTCATAACCGCTAGCGTTAATAGCTTTAGCATAATGACAGAGAAATGGGAATAAGCGATGTATAAGGTGGGGAAAACGAGACGTTGCCGTGTGGTTATGACTTGTGGTCACACCACACTTGCCGCAGTGACGTTTGTTTTGTTATCTTGTATAGCTATATGGACTGAATATCTTAGATATATCACAGATAGCAATATGTAGGAAACGTGCGCCACTTCATTACGTCAATTTACACGATGCGCGTTCGAAAAAAAAACCTACAAAATAATTGCGCGTTTTGTTGCCTCGTACTACATTTTAGACGAGATCGGTTTCTTCGAGGGTTTCTTATGAAGTTAGCGACAAAGGAAACTTGAGAGCTTTCTTCCATACGGCGGAAGTTGGGTAACTTGAGAATTCAAGTTGCACTTGAAGCATTTGCATGACTTTCCTGCAGTCTCATCCGGCAACTTCGATAATCACTGTGTTTTTGACTGGGATAATGCAGTCAAATGTACCCTGCTGTAGTTGCTAAAAAACACCATTATCAAGGAATGCATTGTACACTCTGATTTAGAAACAATTCGAAATAGAAGCGACTAGAAGCACACCGCTGTACACGTTGAAATGAATCGTTGACCCACGACGTCAGGGTTAAGAGAGCTACGTCACCCGAACTTCACAGGCTCTCCCTGTCTTCCTTTTTCCAGAAGGGCTCAACTCTCTTTCCTGCTTCCCAAATTTTCAGCATGTCACAGCATTTTTGTTGCCTTGACCTCTATATGTATTCAATTCAACGAAAAAGTCACACGAAATTATTAACTGGAGTATTGATGATTATGATAATTTTCTAATAGCGTTTGATAGCAATCGCCATGGCGACTAGGGCTCATTGTTTCTAGCCGTGAGGCCAACAACAGCGCGTGGGTGATGTCATTTCCGTCCTAGGGTCTTATATAAGCATGACAAGCAAAAGTGGATCTGCAGTAAACACAGACGCTCCAAGCAGAGAAGAGCAGAAGTCCAATAGTAGTCAAACTTGTACGAAAGTTTCACGTGAAGTATACTGAAAAGAAATGGGTTCAAATCATTCTTTAAATCGTAAGGAGATCCTACAAGAATACGGCGTTGTAAATAATGCTAATAAAGAAAAGCTGATGAACAACAACACGGACAGGGTTCCTACTATTATGGAATCGATCGGAAAGGAGAATGTTATTCTATCGAACCACGATGTGCAACTGGCGACGGCTTACTTACATAAGTACGCGCACGTCAGCAAACGTAGGATGAAAACCATCTTCAGACCAAGCGTTACGAAAATAGCGAACTTTACGAGCGAGAACAAAGTTTTAAAACCCGCCCAAACGAACTCGTCTATCATACCTGCAACTGTCAACACCCAGAAAGTGAAGACGCAGAACTCATCGAACGCGAAGTCGGTTTTGACCTCCTCGCATTTCACGTTGAAATGTCTCGGAACTTTTGTGTGCGCCCGTTACTTGCGAGTCCTACCTCACTTGTCTATCAACGATGTGATCACCTGGCTCAAGAGTGTCGACCGTGCGCTCACCTTGTCAGGATGGCAAGATCATGCTTTCCTAACTACACCCAACATTACATTCATCTACCTGCTGGCGAGAGATGCTTTACCCGAAACTGTTCAATCTATGGGTCAACTCAAAGCTGAACTGTACACGATACTCTACATGGCATACACATATGGTGGCCCGGAGATCAGTTATCCTCTAAAGCCTTTTCTCACAGACAAAAATCGCGCAGCGTTCTGGGACCGTTGTTTGTCAATCACGAACAATCTAAGCGCTGATATGTTGAAAATCAATAAGGACATGCAATTTTACGAAGAAGTCCAAATAGAGTTGGCAGCATACGGTTGCTTGTTTCAAAGGTCAAAGAGGACTTAAGTTCGTCGTGAACACTTGACTTCTTCGAAGTCTGTTTTACACAAAGTCGCAAGCGAAGCGTTAACCGCCAGTCGACAGTCACGAAATCTTACACGTGAATTTGCACAGATGAAGTAAAATGCCAATATACGATTGAAAATTTAAGTATGTCTCGTCGGTATGGCTCCGTAAACTATGTACAGGCGGGACGAATGACGAGTTGCTCGACGCAAATTCAGGAACAGTAAAAGTCGGAACATTTCGGTGATTTATTTCGTCTAACGCACGAAATTCACCACTTGGCATTATCGTGACAAACTATCAAAACTAATATATTTTTATACTGAAATCTAGTGGTTTAGTTAGGAATATATAAACAATAACAAATATCGCCTGCATATTATATGTATGAGAATATTATAATATTGTATTTGTATATATTTATAAATCTGTACATAGAAGGGTTAATTTATTGAAATTGTCAAACTGGCGTACGTGAAGCCAGGATTAAAAAACTCACGGAAGAAAAATAAAATCAGAAAAGGTAAAAACAAACCACGCGTTGTTGTTTTTCTCTGTCTTATGACTCCGGGGTCTGCGTGTCTCAACAGCTGTCTAATTAAGGAATAATGAACTTTAAATATTTCAGCAGTTCCGTTGATTCTTTCCCTTGTCATGTGCCCGTGGTTTTTCACGAGGAAAGGCGGTGTAAATGCGGAATAGTTTGAGTACGAAATGCTCACGCGATCTTTCGCATATGTAACTGATCGCGTCAACTTAATTTGTCGATTGTTTGTATCGTAAACAGGAGAAGCGAATTGTTGAAAAAATCGCCCAACAGCTGTAGAAGATTAAAGTTTTCGTTATCGCTG
>JAOBYK010906426.1:0-25400 GCA_025434845.1 Phenganax subtilis
TGCCTCATGTTCCAGTGCATGTTCCCATTGCCGAATGTCATTGCCGAATGTCATTCCGGCATTGCCGAATGTCATGCCTGCATTGCCGAATGTCATGTTCGCATTGCCGAATTCAGTTGTTGAATTTTGGTGTGATCACTCGTCATACAGCCGATTCCGGTTGAGTGCCAAACGGAAACGTTTGTGACATTCGTTGTGAGCGTTGGAAACGTCAATTTCCAACGGTCACAACGAACGTCACAAACGTTTCCGTTTGGCACTCAACCGGAATCGGCTGTATCTGCTGATAATTATACTTTGCTAATAATTAGTTTAAAACTGTTTTGTTTCGGCTGGTTAGAAAGATTGTAGCTCTGCCTCTGCAACAGCTATGACCATAAAGTTATAACCATATATTGACAGTCAAATCCGGTTTACCTTTGACCCCAAAATTGCAATATTGTTCAACAAAATTGCAACCTTTACAAAAAATTCCGATGCGGAATTTGCAACCGTCAAAACAATAACACTACATAAATTTTTCAAAAAAAGTCGACTTCTGTTGAAATATGTTGATCTTATTTCCATAAATATTAGCAGAAGCCATAATAAGATTGAAGTTCGTGTAATCATCTTCAATTTCCTTGGAAAGTTTTTAAAATTGATATACTTGAAGTAATGTAATTAATCTGACGGTTGCAAATTCTTCAAAGGAATTTTTTTATCAAAATAGCAATTTCGCAAAACAAAATTGCAATGTTGGGGTCAAAGGTACAACGGATTTGACTGTGTACATCCCTTTTGTAATATTGCCTTTCAACAAATCAGAGCGTTCCAAAAAGTTCCTTAATGAGCAAATAACGCAGGACAAGATTAGATCTGGGGAGAGTGAAAATACTGTAGTTGCCAACTTTAAACGCAAAACTTCATGCACAATGTCATTGCACAAAAAACGCGAACGCTATAGTCAACATGACAAAATTTCTAGTTAAGGAAAAAAATTTGATTATTTTCTTTGAATAAGCTTTAATTTCAATTCTGACGAAGGGACTTTTATTGAGCATACTAGTAATTATGTGGTCACAGCATGATAATAAGATGAGAAATTTATTGTGATAAGCGTCTCTTTTGTCGAGATCAAACGACTTTTTTCCGCATGCTTGTGTGGGTATATAGAAACTTCTTTTTATTTGCGTTGGCGGAAGAATGGGTAAAAAAAGTTCGAAAGGCTGCTTTACACTAACGCGTTTCTGACACGCGATAATAAAACCCATATACTAAACAATCGTAAGAGTTATCGTTTAGAATTTTGCATTTTGAAAAATTACGTGTTCATTTGGTCGTGTATTTTTAAAAACTGTAAATCTTTGAAGGATTTAAACTCTTGCGTGTGTTGTCAAAAACGCCTTAAGCCTTAATTGCACTGTAGTTCTCCTACGGCGAATGAAATTAATCTGGCGTTAGCAAAAACAAAATGACAAAATAAATGGTGAAGCAATAAAGGACTGTTATAGAGCAGCTGAGAGTTAGTTTGTTTATCACTTCATGAGCAGGGACGAGGGAAATTGGACTTGGCCATAAAGAGTAGAACACAATTATATCATGCATGTTTTTGAAAACCATTGCTAGTAATCTTACAAGAATTCGTAAAGTTCTTTGAATCTTTGTTACACGTACGCATCTTTGTCAACAGTTTTTGGAAATGTTAGAAAACCTTCAAAGGCAATTTCATTGAAAGATTTAATTCGAAAAAGTCAAAGACTTTGTCTTGTTTCGAATCTCCACTGCAAACTTATAGTTAGCTTAATTGTGATGACTTGCACTTCAAAATGTTACAATATACGCCATACCTTATATTGGGTATAGCTTGTATTGCAGTTTCTTATCTTCTACGTTTGTTTTATCATTCTTCAATTACAGGTGAATTAAGGGTGTGCAGAATGCATAGAATTAATTACATATTTTATATTTAACCTGAAACTGTTAACACTTTTAAGAATTCGTTGTTCTCAACAGTATTAGATGCATGGTGTGTCTCATATTTCTACAGCTGATCCGATGAGGATCTAATATAATCGATTACAGCACTATGCACACTTTACTTTCTCTGCTCTATAATTTTACGCATTAAAAAACAACTTGACAGAGATTTTACATTTTAGAACACAACATTTGATGGAGTAGTGACTTCTTTTTAAGTTTCATTACATTTTGAAAACGTTATAACCTAGCGAAAATGAGTGACAGGCTGCATGTATAAACTATTAACTCGATACTGTACATTTTTACAAATTACCTATACACAGTTATTTTTATTTTATTTAAACTACCTGGGTAAACTTGTGAACTTTCTGTTAACCGCCAAGACCAGGTCACCGAGTTGCACCAGAGCAAAACACAGAGAATAGAATATCTTGGTAAGAGCATCTTTCGCCCGCCAGCATTTGGCAAAACTGCTCCACTTGAAAAACGACCGTTGTTTTTTCACAAAACTATATGTATACTGACATCGCCGAGACTAAGATGATGATATATGAAGCACTCTTATATTCAAGTGCATGTCAGCACACGTCCTTCATAAACCCTTCATTTAGCTTGTATGAAATTTATACGCATGAAGTATTAAAATCTTTTTTTTAGGTCCTTTGTTGTCATGGAAAAATATATGTTTCGACTTAGTTATGAATATCCTTTGCTATGCTTTGCATCAACTAAATTAAGAGCGTGGGACTGCACTGAATAAAGAGGATTTGTTGTATATTGGCCTTAGGATTGTAAGTATGAAATATATAAAACAAGGAGTGCTGAAATATATATATATATTTCCTCATAAAGGATTTAGCATGTTTTTCAGCGTGTTTTATGTAGAATGGCCTGGCTTCACTAAGCATCATCGGAAGAAGTGATATCAGTCCTTTTCATTCTGCGTCTAGTATTCTTATACATGATGAAAAACGCATGAAAGGGAGCCTTCTTCTTGTAAGAGTGTAAACTTTGAAAGTATTGACCATCAATTGTTGCCCTTGGGGTTTCTATTAACCATGCTAATACCCAGACCTCTATTTTTCTTTCCAACAACATCCGATCAAAAAACTATGGCCCTTGCAATGGTACAAAAAAATTGCAGTTTACAACATATACAGTTACAATGTTGATATCAGACTTTTCTGCTATCCTGGTTGGACAAAATGAGTACAACTAAACGAAAAGGGGGTATAAAGCTATTTTCTACCATCGTATATTAGTATTCCAGCTAGTTTCAAACATTAAAATAGCTTACAGATAATTTAGCTTTGTCTATGTATCACTGTGAAAATAATTGAAAATTTATTAAGTAGCCCTTGGGCTCCTAAAAGCCATGCTTTATGAGAAATTAACGTTGCACCGCCTCTGCTCTCGCTGAACGACATTAAATTTCCACGTTAAGTACTTCATTTGCGATCGTCAAAAAATTCCACACTTGTACATTAGAAACGGAAGTAGAACGTAACACATTCCTGGTACAGTAGTCCAATGATGGCAAGTGACACCACGCTTGCAACTATACCTAAATTTATATATTTTAGTATGATAAATTATTCATGCATAATTTGCATCAAGAATAAATTAATCTTCAAATCGTCATGGTTTCCAGGGCTACATACGATTAAAGGAAAATATTTCCTTCATAAACTGGAACTATATTAAAATATATCCTCAAGGTGTAAAATTCTGGCTTTTTATTTATTAATATTGGGCTAATATAAAAGTACAAAGACATGCTTGATTTCTCAAAAGAACTATGAAAGTCTTCCTCAAAACACAATGCAGCGCCCCGCTGTCCTCCCTATGGTGGAACTCCGCCACTTGAATTGATTCTTCTTTAAAGTAGTTAGCAAAGTGCATGCTAGTTTCATTATTTTGCAAGAACAATCAATGAAACGTTTGCATGAATAAGATCCGTGCGATATCAGGGCGCTAAAAACCGTTAACATTTGACCGAATGATGAAAACCATGGCAGAGTTTTCAGTGGAAAAATACTGTTCAATTTATCGAATCTATAGACGTGCATTGTCTCATAAGCACCGAGTTTCATTAAATAATATTGTTAATTTTATGCCGATGCATACAAAGAGCCAAGATTCTTTGATTCGCCACCAATATCACTATGGTAGCAGGGACTGAATCTCTTGCTTTAAGAAAAACGGATTCACTATAGTGGTCGAAAATGCTTATAATGGAGTCTAGATGAATAGGATTTACGTAATGGATTGGAGTTTTTTGTATACTAGTGTCGTTTTGGCTTTATTTTGTATCCCTTTCACAGCAAAAAGTCATACTTTGGATTTACAAGGTTAGTTTAACGACTATGACATAATTACACAGAATATAATTTATTATAATTACAAAACTGAACATTATTTGGGCAAAAACTGATAAGTACGAAAAACGAACAGTGACTGAAGTCCATTCGTTAGTCTTCAGTTTGAACTTTGAATGTTTGTTATAAATGTATCCAGACAATCAATTATCAATCCAAATGAAGTGTAAGATGTACTTAAGACGTTCATTCTTGAACTACCTTTGTCCACCAAGCCGTCTGTCTATTAGCGCATTATTTGTAACGATTTTATCGAGTCGAATAAGTTGTGTATAAAGTATTTTGATTGAGAGGTTTGCGTACGAGTACAACTACGAAATGTTGTCGTTAAAATCTTTGTATAATAATTGTATGGACCTCTCTAGAATAGTCCATAGCATTTTGAATAACAGTTTGGATCAGTTTTGTTCAAACTATCAAATTTTTATGTTTTAGATTTGGAGCATCAGTTATTAACTGCAAATAAAAAAGATTTGACTCCAAATATCAAGCGATGCAGTACGAGAAATGAGTTCACGTATATGTCTCTACCACAGCGTATTCGTTTTATACAAGTATACAAAAAGATAACCACAACACAACCTTATAAATCCCGCTATGAAGCTCTTATCCTTGATCACCCCAAGTTAGCAAGTCATATCCATACGAAAGAGCAGTTTTTGCCCTGGCATCGGTTAATGTTGTTCAACTTTGAGAAACTTTTGCAAGAGGTGTGCTATCTCTTTTTTATGGAAAATATGACCCGCACACTAATAACTGTTTATACTGGACTTTTTTTAGTTCTAAACTATTCTTCCTAGGAATACAGTTAGAGTCATCTCTTATTGATCTAGAGAAAAACTTGAACGAAACGAATTCTTTCAGGTTGACTCAAGCGTTACTCTTCCTTACTGGGATTGGTCGTTGTCCCACCTCTCTCCGTGGAGAAACTCAACACTTGATATATGGAGCTCACAGCCTTGGGGCCTGGGAGGAGATGGTGATGAAGTCACAGGTTGTGTGACTAGCGGTCCATTTGCACGTGACCAATGGGGAGTCGTAACGTCAAATGGTGGAAAAACTTGCCTTCGAAGAAAGTTTAACGGTAAAGCCCATTCTGCAGCATTTCCCTCCCTGCTGGCGAAAATTTTTGCCAATGACGTTCATATTTTTTTAATTCTTGTAAGTACAGATGCATGATGTCAAAAGCAGTCCTTGGTAGAAATTTTGTTTGCAATTTGTGTGGCTACTGCCATAGCTTTCATTGCCCGCGAAAGAAATTGGCAATTTTCCCAGTGACGTATTTCCCCAAGGGTGAGCGAAATTTTGGAGTGGTAAACGAGCTTAATTAACACTGCATAAAGTCAAGACATTTTTGGCATCTGCTCACAGATAATTTCGTTTAAAACCCAGTGTTTAAATTCGACAAACGTACATTTTCTGTTTTCAGGCATTCTTCCGGGCATAATGACCATCCATCGTACGTTGCGTTTCGATCCGGCGAACTTCACGCAATTCGAAGATTATATAAGGAATTTCATACATGATGTCATTCACTGGAGGATAGGAGGAACGATGGGTGATAAATATGGCAGTAGATCCCCTGAGTTTATGCTACATCATGCTTTCTTAGATAAGATTTGGTCAGATTTTCAGGAGCAAAGTCCAGAGCATAAATGGATATTTTTCAAAGATGCAACTTACAATGTTTATCAGAGTAATGTCTTGGCAAAAGATGTTGTCGATAATGAAGATATTTTGGGTAAAAGGATTTGTTATAAGGATCCATTTGAGAGCTACAAAGAAACACACGATGCTTTGAAGCAGTTTGATTTGGAAAATGTTCGAAAATTGATGACCAAAGAAGCTTTCAGCTCACCGTTTTTTGAGAGTTTTTATGATGTTTAATCTTTCATGGAAGGTTTCACCTTGGAACAAAATTTGTCGTTGGGCAAAGTAAATGGGAAATAAAACAAAGAAACCACGAATCTCTAACTGCGCGAATCGGGACGTCTAGCGTTCCAATTTTTAAAATATTTGTGTGGATGTTTGAGCCAGCGTTTAAATGTGTCAGTTTTATACTGGTTTTCAACAACAAATAGAGATACTTTATCTTACAATAGATAATGTATGTATAATAAAATAAAATGGCGGACTATGTGTGAACTTTCATTGTGTTGTTTACAATAAATAATTTATAAAGAATTTGTCTGACAAAATGTTTTGAAGCGAGATAGAGGGATTTCCAAGCAATGGCAGATGGTTTAAAACTTGCTTCTGGAGGTGATAGTATAAAAATATGGGAGGGAACAGAGTTAAAATTACTTCATTCAATACAGCCACATCGAAATGTTACGAGTTCACTCGTTTGGAGCCCAAATAGTATCCTTTTATTACGTGAATACGACGAATCAAATAGTTATCATAATTATCAGTTGATTTTCTTTAAAATTATTAGCAGTTTTATTGAAGTAAATTTGCGTATTTTAACGTATTTATGCTTTGAATGTTGAACTATTAAACTTGTGCAACATTTTTTTTCATATATATTCTGTGCCAATAGTATGTACTATGTGTACGTTTTTAAGCGTCCGCAGGTGTTGTGTCGACAATCATTTTTTAAATTTAAGATTCACAACATATTGTGATATTGTACATCGATAATATGCGTAAGTTGATGTTTGATAAGATCAATTAGTTATTAAAAGTCTTAAAGTCTTAATCAATATTAGGAACATGTTTCCTTCCTGCCTGAAACTCCTCCTAAAAGTCAGAGCATTATTCTCCCCAAGTAGTTGTAGAAAATAAAGTTAAAAAGAATCTCAATATACTACACAAACTGTACTGTACTATCATTCCTTAACTTGACCCTAGATCATTTCTTGGCTAGCACGGCTTTAGGAGATCCTGTTGTAGTGACATCATTTAATAAACCAACACCAACATCAATCGAGCTGCCCAATTGTGTACGTCAAAAAAAGACCTCTTGAAGATTTTTGTATATCTTTGAGTAACAGTCATAAACTAAGAGTAGTTCGACATGACTCGTAAAGGTACACGAGTCTGTTTACCATAATGAGTAAAATTATTTTATTTTTTTGCAGGAGAATGACATTTGTGTAGCTTTTCATTCTTCATCACGGCATTTATTAACAGCCGGAGAGAATGAAGTGCTGAATTTATGGGATCTTAAAACAAGAACTATTAAGAAAAAAATTAAGGTAAATATCTCATTGATCAATTTTATTTGCATTTTGTCTAAGAGACATTGGTACTGAGAGTTGATATAAAAACACTAAAAACAAATTTTAAATTTACGTTCAGAACTTTTTTTTCTTAGAATGATTCACATGCAGTGAGCTGTTTGACATTCAACTGGAATGATACAAATATTGCCTTAGGGACTATTAGTGGAGATATATTGGTTCACAATGTTTCCACAGCTCTGACGTCAACACCTTTACGACTGCCTCAGACTCAGGTATAAATACTAAATTGGGAGTTAGGATTTTAGTCTGGATTAATGTTTAAGATCAGATTTAGGTAGTGGAATTGGGAATCAGATTTTGATTTGTAAGATTTAAATTAATGTTAAAGAATTAACTATATAATAATACTTTCTATTTCAAAGACAATCCATGGCTTGCAGTATTCTCGTTTCAAGAAAGCCTTACTTGGTTCAGTTAGTGACGATGGTGCTCTTAATATTTGGGACACTAATACTAAGAAACTGGTTATATCATTTCCTGATGAACACACAGCCCCAGCCATGGCACTAAGTTTTTCACCAGTGAATGACATGTTGTTAGCTACTGTTGGCTTGGATAAAAGAGTCATCTTTTACGATATCCTTGGGAAAAAGTGAGTAAAAATGAGATGATATGGATAAAATGTACTGTGATGGTGAACTATATTTTACCTATCTAGTCAGTTGTGTATAATTTGTGTATAATTTGTATTCAGAGTGATTAAAGATATACAAACAGAGTCCCCACTGACTTCAGTATCATTCATGCAAGATGGAGCAACTTTTGCAGTTGGCACTACACGTGGTAAGTGCTTTGATAAAGAACACTCACATGTATAATCCCAAATACTGATATCTGTTTTGTTTTTCCATAGGTAAGATCTTGTTATATGATCTTCGTTCAGGCAATACTCCACTTCAATCGACTATAGCACACAAAAGTGCTGTTCACTGTCTTTCATTTCAGCTACCTCCCAAGGTTTGTATCATTTTCTATCTTATTTGACTTTCAATAGCAATATGACGAACCAATGAGATGCATCTCATGTACTTGATTAACCAATCGCATTCGAAATTCGAACTTAAGAATGTATGGAAACCAAACTAACTGAAATACTGATCGTAACTTTCCTATTACCAAATTCAGGGAAGCAGTTCATCGTCAGCTACATTAGCAGCAAAACTCACAAGTCGTTCTGCTGCAGAGTCGACTGCAAAGAAAGTTACGGCACCGCCCTTGGCGCCGGGTATTCCAGGAGTCCAGAAGCGAACTGCCCCTGAGCCACCCAGAGCAGACCAGAAGCAACAAAGTGAAGTGTTCTCTCCTTTAAGAGAAGGTGGATTGAAACCAGGAGAAAGAAACGATAATGAATATGAACCAATCAATGCGAAAAGATCAGATCACGTGGCAGGTATAGCACAAGTGTAATTTTGATTTCAGTATGCTTTATTGGATGACAGCCGATGGTGAATTTAATTGTTTAATTGTTTCAAATATTTGTTTTCCTAATAGTTTCTGGTGTATTTTCGCCAATCAACAATCCAGCGCAAGGTTATCCTCCAACGACGAAATCTAGCTCGGATCCAACCTCCGTGATGCATACAAACTCAGCTTCCGATGACGCACTGCGGGTTACTAGGCAACCAGGGGCGCTTTCTAAGTCGACGTCACAGAACTTTGAAAGAGCTTTTGGTCCTACGCACTTGTCAGAAACTCAAAACACTGAGAAGACTGTTTTGTCACGTAAAATCAGCTCGGGGAAACAATCTCTTGGTAGCGCTCAGAAGCAGCCATTGCCTCAAACAGTTCAGCCTGAAACCAGCGGTTTACATAACGGTCATATTACTGAGAATACTTTATGTAACGGTGGTGAAATGACTTCAGCTAGTCTAACTGCAGGGTCTCGAGAAGGTATGATATTTGAAGGTAAGTTGATGACGTTGTAGTTGTAAGTTCATTATATGGTGATTCTAAGGTTATTAGCCAACTTTAGTTTTGTTGAGTTGAATAGTAATGAGTTAGTACTCTATTGAATCTGTACACTTACAAAACACACGTTAATACTTATTTGAGAAAACATTACTATCTTAATAGCGAATAATGCTAATTGAATCATGCAACAATGACTTTGCAAATTCCGGTTTCTTGTACTGAAAGCGTCTTT
This sequence comes from Phenganax subtilis, assembly GCA_025434845.1. Classification (NCBI taxonomy): domain Eukaryota; kingdom Metazoa; phylum Cnidaria; class Anthozoa; order Malacalcyonacea; family Clavulariidae; genus Phenganax; species Phenganax subtilis. The sequence continues at coordinate 9,732 of JAOBYK010906426.1, forward strand.
GTTCGAAATAGTTGCTTTCTTTTTGTCAAGTTGCGGAAACAATTATTAATCATTGTATCTAGACTGCATGAGGCTCCCAAAGTCTTTTTTACTTATATAGTTAACAGTCGATGAAAGTTGTAAGTTTAAGTTTTTTAATGGTGGTCGCCAATAAATCTACAGAACTCTGGCGTAATTTACGGAGTATTTCTACTGAGATTTAGTGAATGCAAGTGTGAAACATGCATTATTTAAAATTTCTTTAGCTTTCAATGGTTTTCTGCAACCAGCAACGAGTAACAGTGAAACACCGTCTGGATTTCAAATGCAGTTTGTGAAAAACTTAATTGATGATTCATTGGACGAATTTAGGTAACATATATTTTGTATCGATTTGTTAATAGAGAGCTTATGCAAGCGGCGTTTTTGACTACACCAACGTGGACCGGAAGTAAATTTGACGTTTTCCACCAATCACCGTGCTAGACCTAGTCCTTTGACGTTCCTCATGCCGTTCGCGTCGTCAAGAACGCCGCTTGCTTAAGCTGTCTAATATCGGTAAAGCCCGTTCTCCACTACGCGAATTTGTTCGCGCGAAGAAGAAATCTGGCAACGTGATTGGCTTGTTTTCGACTTTTTCGCGGCAAATTATTTTGCTAGCGAATCACGTTGCTGCATTTATTTTTCGCTCGAAAAAATTCGCGTAGTGGAGAACGGGCTTTAGTCTCGTATTGATACGTTTTGGATGTTATCTAGGGAGAATATTCATAAAGATGTTATGAATCTTCATGTGGAAATGTTACGGCAATTTCATATTCAACAGGTAGAGCGCCGCTCTAGATTATACAAATACTACTTCAGTTCGACATTTAGCTACTATTGGATGTCTTTTTTTTATACCCATAACGCATTGTCTTCACGAAGCACAAGTTTGCATAAAGACAGAACAATGATTTTGTTCAAGGCTCCAAACCACATCTCTGTTTTCACCTTGCACTAGGTTGCTTGAACAAAAAGACTTTCGCCAAGTTTCTAAACCATTTTGCCAATGAGTATAATCAATCTTGTCAAATGTAATTTCAACTGTACCTCTTCTCTTGCACATATAGAATGAAATAAAAGCTCTCTTGGAACAATATTCGTTAAACGATGCCTTGGTTGCGGAGAATGAAAGATTACGTGAGGAAATCAAGAGACTAAAATCCACTCATTAAATATACCAGTAAAGTAGTATACCGCAGGGGATATGACGGGGTGTAGCTGCACACATCTAGACATAACCTCCGTATCCATATGTGAAGATCAAACTGTACTGGTACTTGATCTATACTTGAGAACCAAAATGTAGATTATTGAAACAAGTATTTGTGTGAGATATAATAGACAGTTTTATATAGAATTTGTAAATATTTATAATATAATTTATAATGTTTTGGAGTTTCACTATCAATGCAATAGTGAATTGTCCATGTAATAATATTCCTATATTCTTCAATGAAAAGTTCAACGCAGGTTGCTGCTACGCTAGTCAAAAGAATAACAGACACAATAGACTCCAATTGTTAATCTATTTACTCACATCTTTTCTCCAAGCATACAAAATGTTATAAGAGGAATTTTCTGACACATTGATAATAGTTTTTAGGGAAATATTTTTGAAGTTCATCCTTTGAAGCCCAGACAGAATATGTCCACATCTCTTCAGGGTATTTGTGTGTCATGCCTTGCAAGTTAGCTTGGTAGAAGAATAGCTACAAATAATGAAATGCACGAAGTTTCATTATTGGAAAGTTAGATAATTCAAAACAACTAACATTCGACAAGTATCTTTATTCCTAATAGCCAGTTCTATTAGTTGTAAACTCAAAAGCTTATTTTTTAGTGAGAATGCTATGCCACAGATGAGAGACTAACTGATGTCCGACTGTTCCAAAATTGTGTAAGTCGATTTTCCTGCGATTTCAATGACGGCCATTAATGTAGCAAGTGCCCTATAGAAAAGCATTCACCCCCTGAACAGATTATTTTGAAAATGGTACCCAGGGGGTGATGGTCTCTGTGTAGGGCACTTTCTAGGTTAATGGCGGCCACTTACGCCAAAATCAGTGGCTTGAAGACTAAGTCGGACATCTGTTAGTCTCTAATCTGTGGCTATGCACTGAATAAGAAATATCAAAACCTTGGGAGAGTTGGCTGGTATTCCATCTCTTTCTGCTTTTCTATACACTCCCGACGGTGCATTGCTCATAAACTGTATATCCACATCAACATGACCTTGGATTATTCTTTCTGCTGCCTAAAAATGATAGACCACAGTCTTTGGTTTTTCAAGGTTCCACATCTTATCTCCAGTGACTGCAATTGTCTGTTTTGAAATTTCTATATCAAAATATTTTTAACCTGTCTCAAAGTTTCACCAGGCTTAACAGGGCCTTGTGGAAACTGCCATTTTGTTGTTTCTTTGTTTTTCGTCAAAAGAAACAATGGCTCTTCTAGTTTCCTGTTTGGAGTATGTATATCTCCTGATTCATCTGCTTCAGTTCTTCGACTGCCCAGCATATTATCTCTTATATGTTGTTGTTCTATATCTTGTAATTCCTACACATAATAATATCGTTGAACGAAACTTATAATGGAGAGCTCTATCAGTTCAAAACTATCATTTGCCAGTCTGTTTTTTTTCCAGTCTAACATTCTCAAATTTTTCTAAAATACAGTTTTGTGGAAACACCATGTAAATTAATATGTGCAAAGCTTTCGGTCTGTAAGCCCGGACTGTCATCAGTGCAAAGCCGGTCCGAGCTTACCGACCGAAAGCTTTGCATATATAAATTTACGTGGTGTTTCCACAAAACTGTGCTTTTGAATAGTTACTCACCATGCAAACATTCAAAGAACTTATTCTCAAATTTACTAGAGTAGTACCTGGTATTCCGAATCTAAAGCTGCAACTTCTTTATTCAATGCCTCATTATCCTCATCATGTTTTAATTTCTCACGCATAGTTTTCATTTTAATGTTAAAAACTTCATAGTCTGATAAAGAGCTATGTTCAAGTTCTAACTGCTCTTGCAGCTCTTCATAAAGATTTTCAAGCTCGTTTTTTTCACGAGTAATGATCGGCAGTCGTTGAACACACACCGCAATGTCTATTTGAGGAATGATGTTTTTTAGTACTGTTGTTTGAGAAGCTTCAGCAGTCGATGCAAAGGAGCTTAATGGCCTGTTTAATCCTGAAGCACAATAGAAAGGCTGTCAGTGGTTAGAATGCTAGAGTTTCACCCTGACAAGTCAATTACTCTGCCATACACAGAGTCAAGCAAATAGTGCGACATTCAAATAAAACCAGGCTTAACATGGAAAATTTAGCATCAATTGACTGGAATGATTGATACTTCCAGAAAGAATAAAACTAGACTATATTTGGGAAAGACTACAGATTGAGTGTGGAGGGGGGGAATATTTGTAAGGCTATTTCATACAAACTGTACAAATCTTACCTGACCGAAACATTCTATAGGATTTGTATGATATTATGCCACAATTTGAATCGCAATTTGTCATCTTAATTAAACTCAACACAGTTCTATATAACCTTTTATTATCCAAACGACTCGCCATGTTGATAGCAGTAATGAGGTCTAATCTACCACCGGATTCACGAATTTGACCTCGGAGGGTCTCATATCGTATATTCTGCTCCTCAACAAACTTTGTGCAAACTTCCTTGTTTCTTTTTGCTGGTTTTGGATTCCTTGTGCTACAAATATGACCTCAGTAATTGTTCTTGGGGCTTCGGTATGCTCTAGTGTAAATGCTCAAGGCTTTAGACGTGCAGGAATGCTTGCTAAATGCTAATTGCGTATTTTTACAAAATATTTTAGGGTGATTTGGCAAAGAAGAAAATATACCCCAGTCTATGGTAAATATATTACAATTCTAGCTGTTTCTAAACCAGTTTTGGGCAATATAGTGGACCTAAATTGCTCGTTCAGTTTTGGGTTTGTGTCTTATAAGCATTGTTCTTTATTTTAGGGAACTTTTTAAAGATAAATTGCTTCCTGAAGGGACCCAGTTTATTGGATATGCTAGATCAGATTTGACAGTTGCAGCTCTACGGTCGAGAGTTGAGCCGTATTTTAAGGTATATTACTAAAGAATTTGAGAAACTTGTTAGTCGAACTGTGCTGTTTCTTTAAAAATAGGTTTTCCATAGAATTTAGAGTGATTTTTAGCAATTTTAAGTAGTGCTTTTTTGTTTCAATTTAATATGCACAGTAGTTATGTAACTTCATTATTCGCAACAATTTAATTAGTTTTGCTTGGTATGCAAGAAGTAAAAATGTTTTTCTTATCCGCACTTCCGGAAATATAACTAGGAACTAGTTGGTATCATGTTTCAATTATAGAATTTACTAATAATTGATATATGATCTGCTCTAATTCCATTTCCTTCATCTGGCTATACACATGCTGTGTTATGTTAAGTTGCTTGCAATAGTTAATCACTGATTGCAATCAATTGCTGATTTTATTTGTTAAAAACTTGTAGAAACATATTGATTGATTGAATGGATGATCAATATTATGATAATCAGTAATCAGTACTGTATTGATTTCAGATAAAGGATGACCAAAAAAAAGATTTGGAACAGTTTTTCAAGCAATGTTTTTATATAAAAGGATCATATGACAGGAAAAAAGACTTTGAACATCTTGGCAAAGAGCTGGATAAATTAAACCAAGCTAAAACTGTGAATAGAGTTTTTTATCTTGCATTACCACCCTCAGTGTTTAAAGATACAACAAGTAATATCAAGCATTACTGCATGTCGAAAAGGTAAGATAGTTGTTATCTTAACAAAATTAGTTTCAAAAAGTCTCGCAAACTCGCTTTTCATATACACATGTTTTCACCCTTACAAGAGCAAACAAATTAAACTTGTTGTCACTCACACTTGTTTAGTGGGTGGAATCGTGTTGTTGTTGAAAAGCCATTTGGAAAGGACTTTGAGAGTTCAGCAGATTTATCCAATCACATTGCGAGCGTGTTCCTCGAAGAGCAGATTTACAGAATTGATCATTATCTTGGCAAGGAGATGGTTCAGAATCTCATGGTACTCAGGTACTACTACTTGGTACTACTACTTAAATTACTCCTAAGTAATTTAAATAGTAATAAACTTTATACCCCATTACAGAAGTGAAAAGGAGCTTTGTATGAATTTAGGTTTGGTAACATGATTTTCAGTCCGATTTGGAATCGAAATCACATCGAGAATGTCACAATTCAGTTCAAAGAAAACATTGGCACAGGTGGTCGTGGTGGATATTATGATGAATTTGGGGTAATCAGGTACACTACATGATATACTAGCAATTAGAAAGTATTTTTAAGGATATATATATGCTTGATCAAGTTTTATCTCTAATTTCCAGAGATATTCTTCAAAACCATATGATTCAAACATTATGTCTTATTGCAATGGAGAAGCCATGTTCCAAACATGCAGAAGATCTTCGAAATGAGAAGGTTTGTCAAGTTTGATTACAAATCACTATTACAGAATACCGGTAATTAGGATTAAAAAAAGTTAACCGTCCTTCGGCACAAAATTTTTTTGTGTTTTCCAAACTGTCCTATATTTGAACCAGACATTATCAGTCGATATATTTTCCAAAAAAACTCATTTTCAGTTCATCAAAAAATATTTTTAAAAATTTGAATATTTTACATTACACACCTATATAGCTAACAGACAATAGGCTTACCTTCACGTAAATTTTTCAACATTTCCAATATTGTTCCAAACGCTCTCAAATTTCGTCCAAACATTTATCATCGATATATTTGCCCAAAAAAATTCATTTACATGTCATAAAAACTTGTTTTCAAAATTTTGAAAATTTGACGTTTTGGGTAGAATTTTGCCTCGAAAGGAAGTGTCCCTCTGATATTTCTTCTCGAAATTCTTTGAAATTTCAATTTAGCCCACACTAAATTTTATATTTTTACAATCTATAGATCACTAGCTTTCCACTAATATAAAATTAAGGCATGTTTAGGTCAATTCAATATCAAAAATTGTAAATTGTAGCAGTGTTTAACAAAGATCATAAAAACATGTTTCAACAAATTTGAAAATTTTTTCATCAGGTTAAAGTATTATGTTCCATGCCACCAATTGCTCTGGAAAATGTTGTATTGGGACAATATGTGGGTAACCCTGACGGCGAGGGTGAAGCAAAAGTGGGGTATCAAGATGATCCTACTGTTCCCAAGGGGTCTGTCACTCCCACCTTTACAACTTGCATTGCATACATCGAAAATGAAAGATGGGACGGTTAGTTGTTACTCAGCTCCTATGATAACTGTCAGCATTATAGTTTTTTTTAAATGATGTTTATTAATTTTTATGTATGTTTCTAAATTGTAGGTGTTCCTTTCATTTTGAAGTGTGGAAAAGGTTAGTGCTTGCTCATGACTGCCAACTTTGCTTCCAAGCTGGTTATCATTAACTAGATGTTTTCTTGAATCCTGCATGATATCTATTTTCTGTTGTAGCGCTAAACGAGAAGAAAGCTGAGATAAGAGTGCAGTTCAAAGATGTACCTGGCGATATTTTTGAAGGAAAATGCAGTAGAAATGAACTGGTTATACGACTTCAACCGAAAGAGGTTAGTGAGATTTCATCTCAAGCGAGTATTTTTTTCTGGAGAAACCTTTTCTTATTTCTTTACACTCTTAGGGCCAGTTTACCTTATCAAAGTTTCTGTGATCAGAGTAGGAATTTCTCACAGGGAAATTCTATGTTCTGAAAAATTCGTAAGAAATATCAGAGTGAAGTAGTTCAATGTTGAGCACTGTATTAGTTCTCTTAAATATTTTTAGCAAATCCTTGAAAACATAGGATTTACCTATCAGAAATTTCCACCTTGATCACAGAAACTTTGACAGGGTAAATTAACCGGGCCTTATTAATGTCTAAAGTGTCTAATGTCGCGATTATTTTGTATTTTGTTTTTAGGCAATTTATATTAAAATGATGGTGAAAGAGGCTGGAATGTCTTTTGAACCGATTATCAGCGAGATGGATCTCAGTTATGACTCTAGGTATAAGGTATGCGACAATTTAACACTATGTACATCTGTAGATTGTCGTGTTTACAAATACTTCAACACTTACTTTTTATGAACAGGGACCGCGGAGCGGGGAGGGGGGGCTAGGGGGCCATAGCCCCCCCCCCAATAATTTTGTCGGTCGCCATTGTGAATTTTCGAAATTTCAACATTAGTATGTGACGTGCTAGTACATCACATACTTCAAAGTCTTTGCAAGACTTTCCGAGGGTCTTGATTTAAAAATTTCCTGGGATAATGCCCCCCCCCTCCCTCCTACCGTGCTGTTACCTTTGGCAGTCGCTAGCTCCTTCCCAATAAAAAATATGCTCGGCGGTGCCTGATGAACCATTGTTTTACAGGATGCTAAATTACCTGACGCTTATGAAAGACTTATTTTGGATGTATTTTCTGGAAGCCAAACACATTTTGTAAGAAGGTAAAGAAATTAGATACAATAATCACTTCAACTTTGTCGTGAACCTAAAAATTTTTCTTTCATATTTTCTTTTTGAAGAGTAACCTTTAAGGTTGGTTTACACTATCAAAGTTTCTGTGATCAAAGTAGGAATTTTTCACATGGAAATTCTACGTTCTGAAAAATTTGGAAGAAATATCAGAGTGAAGTAGTTCAGTGTTGAGCACTGTATTAGTTCCCTTAAATATTTTTAGCAAATCTTTGAAAACTTAGGATTTACCTTTCCGAGATTTCCACTTTGATCGCAAAAACTTTGACAGTGTAAACGGGACCTTAATAGTGTCTTCTTTTCTGTAGTGATGAGCTATCTGAGGCCTGGAGGATTGTCACTCCTCTTCTTCACAAAATTGAAACAGAAAAGATAAAACCAATACCTTATAAGTTTGGAACGTAAGTGTACGCTAACTATTTTAAAAACTGACACAAAATGTGGTTGATTTAGTTTCACCTAACCTCGTTTTGACTGCGTAATGTTTAATGAACGATTAGGAGTGATTTATCACGTATAAAACACGACGCACAGTGGAGTGTTTTAAATGTTATAAAACACAAGCTGCGAGTTTGTTAAATGGCGTCAAAATCGTCTCAGTTAGTTCACGGTATTAGCGTAATAATGTTTTGAAGCAGTTTTTTATTAGCTGAGAATATACAAATTGAAATTTGAACCGTGTTTTACCACATATAAAGACAATAATTAATTTTTTTAAACATGTATTTCTTGTGAAACTTTTCGGAATTTATTCATGAGTTTTTGAACAATGTTTATTATATATCTGAGAATTGTTAGGTAAAAATTAAATTTTTCTTTTCTTTTTTTAAAGTCGTGGTCCTGATGAAGCTGATAAACTCGTAAAAAGTGTTGGTTTTCAATATACTGGTCAGTATTCGTGGAGAAAAGCGTCTCTTTCAAAATATTAGCAAGTCTGGAACCTTCTATAGGTACGTAGGAGATATTGAATAGAATTCGTGACCATAAAGTGTAGTATAATTGAACTTAGGAGAATTGATAAGACTTGCGCAAAATGGATAACAGTATTACCCGTGTGACATATAATTGCAAGCAATTGGTGACTCCAGCTATCCACTAAATTTTGATCTTGAGAAGAACAACACAATCCACCATTGCAGTTTAAAAACAGATTCTAAAAATAAGAAAGGTTACAAACTTTTGTTGCAAAACGTTGAAAAAAGGCGGATAATATATCTCCGGGACATTTGCAAATTATGTATATTTTTGCATTGCGTGCGGAAGTGATTAAACCTTCCTCACGCAGTACAATGGCTATATTATACATAATTATAAAACTTCACTGGACTATTGTATTTTTGCATTTTACAACGTTTCACAACCAAATTTTCCACGTTTACTTGCGTAGTTTAGAATGATCTCTTAAATTGATAATGAATGTTGTTCTTTCTGTCTGGATCAAAATTAAATCGATGGCTGGAAGCATTCATTGTCGTTACCATCCGAAGATTGCAATATAATTAACCTGGTATGGATATCGAGCATTGCAAAGTCCTAATTTGTCCCCAATTGTTGAGTGGAAGCATTATTCCAAATTTAGATCAGCATTTTTCACAGCAGTTGTTCTCAGTGTCATACAGTCCTGAATGCATACTAGCTACAGGTTGATTATCTGAAGAAATATGCTCAGAGAATCAGTTTCCGGTGATCGAGCTGTTTTGCGATCCTTTCCGTCAATACAGAATATTTTAATTCTCAGTCTGGTTGAGTGCCTCGTCCTCAAAATACTGTAGCTTAGTATCATACCGAACAAAAATGTTCTACAAGAGGTGCGAAAACATGAACTAAAGCGTAGAAGCCTCTAAAGTACTATATTGTGACTGGTTAAAGTCCTCTATCGATTCACAACAGTAGCAGGCACCAGACTTTCACAGTTTTACACGAGAGGTTTCACACCTCGTACAAGCTGGTATATATTATAAGTACGACACGTGACGTAAATTTTGTTAAAAAGCACTTGGAGAAAATGGAATTACCTCGGGCAACAACACGAAAACTATTCCTCCGAAGTATTGAAAGTTTTTCCAACAGGATTCATCGATATGGGTATCACCATATTTCTGGACCTCTAGGTTTTAGTAAATTTAGTGTTTCGGAGGGAGATTCCTGTGCAATGAATGAATGAAATTCAGGGTGGCTTGTTAGCCCCGTATTTCTTTTGTATGTGTGAATTGATAAGTATGTACTCCGTGCTGTGGCATTAATCTAGGATATAGGAAATGACCAAGTCATAGGATACACTTAAGTTTGTAAACAATGTCTTTATATTGACATGACTTTGATATCCAGTAAAACCAGTTTTCATTTTTCTACCATATACAGCAATTTATCTCCTAATATTGTACCACAATGAATACTTATAATTATAGAACAGTGAGGTTATTCCCCACAGGCATTGCTCTTATAATTAAGACAGATGATGACTTAACTACCGACATGCCTAATAAGAGCACAGATTTTTTTTCTGTCTGATGTCTGATGAAAGAAAATTTGATTCCAGAAAATTTGACCTTTTATATCAGGCATCAATCCAATTACCCGCAATTTAGGATAACATTGACACACTGTTAACGCAGTTTGAAGACGCATATGGTAAACGCGCATATTATGCTAAAAGTTCACGCGAAAGTCGCCCACTGCGATCTATCTTATGAAAACAAACTGCATAAATTTTTCGAGGGTTGCTTCACATAGGTCGGAAGTATCGTACAGTTACTCAACGTTGTAGAACGCATTATTGGACGCAGTTGAAATTTTGCTATTTGTGCAAACGTTTTTTTTTGCTGTTGTTAAAACATGAAGTCAACAATGTTCATTTTGTTTGCGTTTGTAATTTTTATACCAACGTTGTTGGGGAATTCTGTTCAAGACAATCTAGTTAGCAATGATGTTTTGAAAACTGGATCAGATACAGATGAATCAGACGGCATTGATTTGTCATATTTGAAATGTACCAGCAAAGAATGCGAATTGGTGAAAGCGTCTATCAAAGAGTTGCCTCAACAAGTACCGTGGGAAGTGATGACTGAGGTGTCTCATACTCGCACGAAACGCAGAATATTCTTGCCAGATAACAGACTGCGTGTTCGCGCCAACAGCGTTCTTAGGTTTCCCTTCAACAGCGCAGTGGCGATACGTGTGGATGGTTCAGTGGTGTGCAGTGGCGTAGCGCTTCAACCTCGCTTCTTTTTGACAGCTGCTCATTGTATACAGCGTGGTAGTCGTTGGAAGGATGGCCACCCCAGTGAGTATAGGTGGGGGTTAAGCTATGAGTAAGGGGGACACTTTGACCACTTTTTTTGACAAGTATAAATGAAAATTGGTTGCCCCGGAAATTCAACCTTGATTCGTAGCGTCTTTTGGTTTTCTTTTTTCTCAATGATTTAGATCTTGAAGTTGGTGTTTTATACAAGAACAGAACCATGCAATGGGCTAAAGTCACGGATTCCCGTGTCCCTTCGATTTGGAAAAGACGAAAGGTATATTTCTCTTTGAAGTATATTTAATTCACAGCAATCAAAAAATCTCTTTCAGTATGGGATACAGTTGGGATAGAGATGTATACTGTTGGACATCGCAGGACAAAAGTGATCGACCAATTTCATATTTTCATTTTAGGCTTCAAAGAAATTGCTTCGTCTGAAAGATTACGCTGTGCTTGAAACGAAAACACCACTTCCAGTGTCTCCAATGCAATTTTCTTACGTCGGAGTTGACGAGGAGACTGGTAAGGAGAGTCTCCAAGTAAATACAACGTACATGTATTTAAATGCTTTTGATGACGAAAAGCGACCTTATGATCTGAACATGCGTTTTTGCCTCATGAAGAAAATTAATCAGAAGAGAATTTATAACAAGTGTGACACTGTCCCAAAGACCGCAGGCGCAGGTGTTTATGTGAGAATGCGGAATAAAGTTACTGGTAAAGTTGAACGCAAGGTACGTGGGAAGCTGGTTTTCATGTATCGTAGTAATTCATCGGCAGTGTTCTCTGATCTATATTCGACAACCAATTATGAATAAATTTTTCAACAAACCGAAGATTTTCTTATCAATTATCGCTGACGATGAATTTTACAGAATATGAAAACCTGGTTTAGCGTTTTGACCAATGCACGGCATTTGACGTGGCATTTTGACAGAATTTGTGCCAAACATTAAACAGTGTATTAATAGCGTATTAAACTATTGTTCTTTTCTATGCTAATAGGTTATTGCCATAGCAACGGGTGATTATGGCGTCAAAGTCGACCAGGGTTATTCTGTAGCATTGCGTATCAACTCCCGGATGTTCCCTCATATATGTCATATGCTCACTGGATCGTTCAACAAATGTCCTTGGCAATGAGAAACTTTGGTTTCCTTGCTTGTCTGTTACATAATGAAAAACTGTAACTGCAATTTATCTATATTTTGTGATGGAAGTCGAATAAATTTTGTAATTTGATCGAACGTACGTCCAAAAAAAACAACAATTATTGCACGCTGTAGTGCCCAAGCAACCTGCCCAAGCTGTGGCGCGGCCAATAAACGTACCTAAAAGCGCGCGAAAATAGAAACGAAATGGCTCATAGTATTGTTGTGAAGGCCTTGAAATATTAATTATAAAGTCTGTGTTTCGTCCTGACGTCTTTTATGTATCAAAAAACAGTTATTGGATTGGGCTTTCGCATGAAATCAAGAATTATTCAGACCTCCGGTCAATGTAATTCCTCTCAGTTCGCTTCGGCAAAAAACTGACCTTGGGCTGAATGTAAATTTGTGATATCATTCGAAAGCCGAATGCGATAATTTGTTATTATTGTACTGTACATGAATAGATAAACAAAGTTTTAAGTCTATTTTATGTGTTCATTGAAAAGCAATACTCTTTTTTTACTTGGAACTACTATTGGAACATTGTCTGCTTACAATGGATCAGAGGTCGTCGCTAATGAATTACCATATTTTTGCTACAAGGCTGTTTTAGCGAGAAGACCACGGCAAATGGCCGTCGCACGTGCGAAGAAACTTGCGTAAAAACGTCGCATATGAACGCCAATTTTCATTTTTACCTCCTCTAAGTTGTACAGTTTAGTAAATGAGATACCAGGCATTGTTTGTTGTGTTTAAAATGTCATGGTAGCTGAAAGGAATCGACAAAAATATTTGAAAAGAACCCGTTCAAGAGTCGCCGCTCAGGTATACAAATTTTAGAATATTTTAGCAGGTTTACTTGGTAGCAAAACTTTTTTTGGTATTCTAGCTTAGCTTTATGACGTTTCAAACGTCGAATTTTGCTTTATTTGTCTAAACTTTACTGTTGCAGGCTAGCTAGTCACCACGCGGTCTATGACCTTCCCGCTTCGGCTTCGCACTTTCATCTTCGAGTTGTACAAATTTCTTGTGCTATAAAATATGGTACAGAAAGGCAGTCTAGTACTACCGGCAATTCAGTCTGTTGCTTTCAGGTCTAGCTATGCATTGTCAGCAAAATTGCGTCAAAAAGTGGCTTGTTTTTTAGTTTTTGGTGCAATGAAATTTTCTCCTTTGCCGAATTCTTTGGGCGCCATTTTTGAATTTTTTCACTGACAAAAATTTTGTTACGCTGAAAAAAAAACAAAATCTAAAGTCAGTTCTTTTATCTCAGTACAAAACAAGGGCAACGTGTGCAATCAAACTCTAGGAATTTACAACACAAAACAAATTTTTGCCAGTTTCGTTGAAAGTTGAAATGAAACATTCAAAAGGAGAATTAATTTGATATCTAACAAGGTTCTCAAAAAAGTAAACCCTTTGGCTTTGAAATTGGAAAACAACCTTGGCAGCTTTTTCGAACTGCCGAAAAAAGTTAATACCAATTGGGGTAAATTTCTAGTCGTGTTTTTCTCCTATCAACTTTCTTACCGTCGCAACCATAGTATTCCACTCGTAAGCAAATATCATTTTTCCAAGATGTTGGGTTTATTCTGATATATTTGGCCACTATCGCTGGTTCTATCTTGTGGTCTTGTACATCATAGGAATTGTGGTTCCCTTTGAAAATCTGAGATTGGAAAAAATGACTTTTTAGATGATATAAGGATTTTATATATTGTCAGTTTTTCGATTCTAACTTTGTGCGTGAGAGTGTGCGAGTGTATGTCAAAAGAAAAAGTTCTTGAGAAGTTCATGTAACAGAGTCAAATATTTAGAACTGTTTAGAACAAAATCAGTTTCTTACCGTTACAAGTCATTGTGTTTGTTCGTTGGTCAATCTTACCACAATATCGTTGTTCTTTGTAATTTCTTAAAGTTCGTTTTGTTCTGGCATTGTCATTCTAGAAGTCTTTTTTCAATTTTATTTAGTTTTAGTTTTTTTGCTTATTTGTTTGTTTGCTTGTTGATTATTTTATTATTTGACTGCTCGGTTTTTTCAGTTGCTCACCTGCATACACGTGTATACGTCTGAATCACGTACTCACCCTATCTATTCCTACCTTATCCACACCATCTCTCTGATAGACCCTCCAGTCATGTCCATCTTGACTGTAATATAACCTATATGACTTCACGTGTCTGTCAAGATCTCCCAGCCTGCCTTGCGTGCTCACTTTAGTTATTCTCGTTTTGTAGCCCAAGTTCACTTGATAATATTGTTTTCTATCAATTATAGCTGGGCACCAAGCATCAAGTGCGTTGAAGTCTTTGCGTTTACTACTCACAATGATGTCATCATCATCCACGTCTCCTGATTGGATGCCTACAGCTTCGTCGCATTCTACGGACCAATCAGATCAGATCATTCTCAGGTGAGGGAAATTTGTTTTGTTTTACTAAAAGTGCGGTATATTTTGGGGCTGATTACATGCGATAGCTGGTTACAAGTGTAATTTATTTAACTGCGGTTTCGAGAATTCGATTAAGAGATTTCGTTGTTAAAAGTCAGTCACTGTGAATTCCTTGTCGTCTTGTTTTCGCCACATAATGTTACAAAACTTGCAAACATCAGTTGAAGAGAGTTTTTAAAAAATAGAACTAAGTTTTGGTTGGAGAAAGGTGCGTTTTAGTCTACGTGCACACGGGCGCCGTTTTCAAGCGTTTTCAAAAATGTTTGTGTCTCGTTTATCGTTTCAACCCTTAGATAACACTTTCCAAGGGAGAATATTTTCAATATATTAAATTAGCCAGAGTCTCTGTCCTAAATTGTTAGTGCTGCGTCCGTTTTCGCGCGAAAACACAAATGAGAACGCTCAAAAACGTTACCGTGTGCACATAGCCTTAAAATCTAGTCGAAGCGCTCGTAACTTAGAAATACAGCTACGGTGGTGTCCATAAAGTTTAAAACGATTTCATTCACTTACTTTTGTGTTTTATGAAGTGAGGTGCAGACTCTAAACTTATACAATAGAATCCAAATGCAAACAGCAAAATTTGACGTTGAACCATTTCAAGTTCTTGTCTATAAGCAAAAAGTGAACACCGTTTAGCGTTACGAGTTTTCCTCACTCAAAATTCTCAAAGATCAGTTCTCACTTGTCCCTTAAATAATAACAGACAGAAAAAGTATATGCTTAGCATATCGGATGATAAAGTTTACGAGCTAGTATATAAAGACGCATCTATTTTATTTTTAAGATGGTGAGTGAAATTTATAGTAAAGTAAATACCTGTTAGATTACCGACTTCTAGTAAGATGGAACTTTTTGTTTTAGCTCCTCAAACTTCTCCAACTTATACAAATGTATTGATCAATTTGTTTGCCAGGGCGTGTTCGGAAAATCCATGTTCTATCGTCTTGTCATAACATATTTCTTGCCTATTTCTTCGCATAGTCATTCAATCACTTTTATAAATAATGAACTGGTTCATGGTATACCCTCGAATAATCAACAATATATAAGTAGAACAAAAACTTTCCGCAGGTCTTGTCTGGTATCCACCTGTTCATATTAGTTTACACTACATGTACTGTATACACATTTTTATTGTCGATTTCAGATCACTTTTCATTAAAATGTTCGGAAGGTTGTTCCGAAGTTCGCAAGTTCGTTGCGAAGTTCATATGTTCGTAATGCGATTCAGAAACCGGTTTGTAAAGTAAGC